>SNQJ01S0001489.1:61974-124463 GCA_010110895.2 Picea sitchensis | reverse complement strand
AGTTAGAATTGGATTGTCGCGAAGCTTAGGATCAGGGCTATGAGTTCCATTTAGCTGGCTATTGAGCCTCATCGTGTTTACTACTTGGGAGATGTCAGAAGGTGCAAACTTCCCTAACATTGAGCCATTCGATTCAATCGCTATGAAGTTCACCATGCTTTGGTACTCGAGCGATATGGGAAAACAATGGCAGTCGAATGCAGTATTCCATACCTACTATCTCCAGTTAAAGAGGGTTATTAGGGATGTCCCCCTTATGACGTCGAACAACCTGCACAATTTCAGGCCCCTTATGAAGTTCCACGTAGATCAACACTTTATTTATATCATTGCACGCACAAATGAGAGTAAAGAAGAGCTTTAATCATACTATAATCTCACAGAGGAAGACCTAGAGGAAATAACTAAGGACTGGCCTACAGAGCTCCTTATCCCTGCTGACCCCACAGAGTTTTCCAACCCTGAACTAATCGGAAACCCCAAGGCCACTTGTGAAGAGAATGACACACCTAGAACTAGCAGAAGGAAAAATACCGAAGAGGTCCAGCAGTTGAGCAGTGCATCAGAAGAAACCGCTTCAGAATCACCTGGATGAGGAGGTGATGATGAAGTAGATAAAGAAGAGACCAATGGAAAAGAAGATCAGTAGAATAAAGGTGAAGTAACCCCGCCTAGGGATACTATTGATGAGGTTCATCCCTCCAAGAAAAGGAAGGTTTCCCCCAAGAAACCTACTTTTCAGAAGAAGTCTGAAGCTACTAATCCTAAGTTGTAGATTGTACTCATGCTCGATGACTTTGACTTCATCATCATAGCCATATTCGATGCCTCGCAGGACCTCTTGCAGAACACTGAAGCTAAACAAGAAGCCATCTACGATATAATTGAGATGGAACTTAGAGGGGTACAAGAGGCCCTTCACTCTAGCCACGCAGTGTCCATTGCGCCCCTGCCATCATAAGAACCAGAGTTGGGAGATGAGCCTACCCAACTCCGTAGAATAGTTGATGCGACCGAAGCTCGCCTTCATCACGCATAAGAAGAAAAAGAACAGGCCATAGTGGCCCTGAAAAAAGAACAGGAGGAAGTAGTAGAGAAACTCCAAGTTGCACAATAGGAGGAGGATGACCTCCAAACAAAGTTTGAAGAGGAGAAAGCACAGATCCAACAAGAGAAAGAAAAACTACTCATGGAGAAGATTGCAGTAAAAGAAGCAGTCAACAAATCACTTTGCTATGTGACAGGGTTAGAGAAAAAAGCGGAAGAACCAGTGGAGCATCAAGTAGCGCAGCTTACTGAAGCCATCTAGCAGTTTCAACAGAGAATAGCATACCTAGAGTTACAAATAGTGCCAATCACTCTACAGGACATGTGATACCAAAGGGAAGCCACTACCCAGAGTGCAGTTGAGAGAATCAAAGCATTAGCTTTGGAATGTAAACAACTAAGTGATCACAACGCCCAGAATTATGAGTGAGTTACTGAGGACCTTGAATTGAAGACACTGGAGTCACATCTCCAGGAAGAAAATAAGAAAGCAGCGACAGTACAGGTGCAACTGAAGATCCTATCATCAGTTGAGAGAATTAAACAATCCTAGGAACAATGCACTGCTCAATAGCAGGTCCACACCATAGAGAGAAAAGTCATGGAAGTGACTGAGAGGATCCAACCAGTCCAGGATGAAGCTTGTGTTTGAGGATATTGAAGATCGAGGAGTAGAGCTGGAACAAGTAGTATATTCAGTCGAACAATGCTTAGAGGGACCTTTCAACGAAGCAATTATCCAAGAGTTCGTCGAGCAGGAGGCCTTGGCAAAGAAGAAGGTCGAAGCAGCTCGAGCCAAGCTCAAGGATTTTGAGGTAGAGCTACCGAGACCAGAGTGAATTGGGATGAGTAACAGGTGAGTGTTGGGGGCTTGTTGGCCCTTGACCAAGTTTTGAGGATCCTTGGTCAAGTTTGACCTATTTTGGGACTTTGACAGGCTTTCGAAGGCCAAGCGGAGATTGCGGGATCTCGGTCCCTTTTTAGGGCACTTTTGGGTTTTAGGCTTATGTAACAGATATGGGGATGTCGGCCTATGGGTTTACCCATGTTTTGGCCCTTTTGTAATGTATAAATAGATGTATAGGCGATGTAAGAAAGAGACGAGGGCCTAGAAGATCCAAGTTGTAAGTTGTGCTAAGTGCAAGTGATAGTTGTAAGTGCTTTGTGCATACTATGTGAGATTTGCAAGGCTAAGTGAAAGTGATTGTAAGAGACTGTGTAAAGGATTTGTGTTATACCCTAGCTCGGGGAAGGAGGATCCGGTGAGGTGCGCACAGATATATTTTCTTCTGCAGAGTAGGATTTTGATGCTATGTGCCTGTAAGAATATTGATTGAAGATAATAAAGAAGAGAAGAGTTGGAGGACGTAGCCCCAAGCCGGGGGTGAACCACATATAACTTGTGTTGTGGTTTCTTTGTGCATTATGGTTGTTATGTTGTTTATATGATTCATGCTTAGTGTAATGATGAATGCTTAGATGATAATGATATATTAGTGCCTAATGATGTGAATAAGATGTTAGATATGATCTGTGTTGATATGTTTAGTGCTTGAATATATTAGATCTGGATGAATACTTTGATGCTCAGTTATTAGGGTTTATTTGCACTGTAAAAAAAGGCTGAATACTAATGAACTATAACTACTAATTTCTATGTTAAGGTGTTACAATCATATATTTGTGTCCCAGCTAAGGTTGCAAACACTGGAGTCCTGCAACCACCCCGGCCTCTACCTCGGGTGAGCCTTCATCTGCTTCGCAGGTGTTGCCAAAATAGTCGGTAGTTAGGGTTTTGTTGGTGCGTTGTTGAATTTTTGAACCCTGGGTCTTCCCCTGTGCCAAAAATATCCCCTATGAGGCTTGGAGCTACCTCAAACCAGAAGTGACCCACTTTCACATTTTTAGTTCACATGCATGGGCTCTAATTCCCTCTGAAAAGAGGAAGGCACTTGATCCACAAAGCACTGAGTGTATCTTTGTTGGATTAACCAACAACGTGAAGGTATATATACTTGTTGGCCCTTGGATATGGAAGCAAGAGAATATTAAGGGAGAAAAGGAAAAATGCAAACTATGTGGAAGACCCTGTGGTTGATACTGGGTCGAAGTGAGAAAAAGAGAAGAAAAGACGGTGCGAAGTAAGAGAAAGAAATCCAGTAGATGAGGAAATCAAGGATGATGGATCAACAAAGAAGACAGACCATGGGCAATGCAACAAGCAGAAAAATCCATTGTTGGATGCTTTGGAGCACTGTGAGTGAAGGAAGGAAAGATAAGCTAGCAAAGCCCTGAAAACGTGGGTCAAGTTGACCTAGGATTTTAAATGCCTAGGGTTTTGGTATCTAGGGTTTTGACACTTAGGTTTTAACCTAAGGGTGTCCGAGAGCTATTGTAATGTATAAATAAAGGTCTAAAGGAACCAGGATGGGTTGATTCTAGGTTGGTTGAGAGTTCATTGTTGTTGTTTGATCGATTGAGTACTATTGTGTGAGAGAGAATTATTGTGTGTGAGGGCCTTATGTATTGTAAGATCTTCATCTAGGTGCAAAGATCGATCCTGCAACTGGGTGCCCAGGAAGGGGAGAGACAAAGAGGAGAATACAGAAGATGTGCTAGCTAAGAGCGCAGACAAGAACTATATGCTTCCATCTTAATATATCATAAAGCACAGTTATGTGGACGTAGCCCTAGGGAGAGGGTGAACCACGTATATATTGTGTTATGTGTGATTGATGTTGTGTTCTTTGTCATTTAATATGATTCTATTGTGATATTGTATTAGATCTAAAATATAACTTGTGCAATAGGTTTAAGCAATATAAAGAATAACTAGGTGACTATGTATTGTTGTTGTAAATCTACTTTGCATTTCCTCTTGTTGTAGACACCTGTGTCCTGCAACCCCCTATAGCTACTTTGGGTGAGACTGCATCTGCCTCGCAGGTGGTTCCGAAAGGACCAGTAGTTAGGGCTTGTTGGTGTGCTCTTGGAGTTGAACCTTGGGTATTCCCTTGTGCCAAGAAATGTTTATGTTGCTGGGATAAGAATCTTCTTGAGGGAATGTCAAGGTGGTTTCCATCAAAGACAGAGATTTAGAAGTGGATAGAGGATCAAGAAAAAGACTTCACTGAAGCCCAGAACAAGAACCCTAGTCTTGGTATAGAGGATTGGTTGGAAAGATATATCTTTACTGATATACACGAGATTTTCTTTGGAGCAATCTATTAGGAATTATACGAGTGGCTAGCTAGGTTAGAAGACACCCAATTTGAGATCATATCTAGACCACCTGTGGTTTAGACGTCGGTGCTGATCAAGAAGTTCAAGAGAGTTGACAACATCATGTCAAGAGAAGTAGATCACTGGTTTGATAGTACCATCAGAGGGTATATCACTGAGTTTGTTGTTGACATAGTGGAATCGTATAGCCAAGAAGAGAGATATTTCTTTAAGGGACCTAGAGGAAATTTTTTACATTTTTTGAAGTTGAAGATAAAGATGTTATTGCATGAGAAGAACATCTTGAAGATATAGTAATCGGTCAGATCGAAAGAGATAATGTTCAAGAACTCAGACAACAACAGCGACACCGAGGTTGGACACACATGCAGTGGGAGAGTGTTTAGAGAATCTCATCTCACGAACCTGTTTAAGAAGAACTACGAGGATGAGGGTTTCTACAGTGGAGAAGAGGCAGATCTGATAGACGAAGAGCATTCAGAATCCACTAGGACAGAGGAACCTCATCGAGAAGAGCCAGAAACTTCAATAATTGTGCCGAATGTTGAAGTAAGTATTGTTATTCCTCATGTTTCTTCAACAACGTTAAGTAACCAGAGTAACCTAAGTCATCAAAATGCTCAGAGCACTATCACTAGCAGTCCACCACATACCCAGTCAGGAAATCTAGGAAGGTCTATGGAAGATTAGATGAGTTTACCTACCTTAAGAGGAGATATATCTAAAGATCCTGATCAACATTGGTTTCTATGTGAAGTTGTGTGGAGTATTAAAAATATCATCGACGAAGCTGTCAAACGATATCAATTCAACACTACCCTAAGAGATCACGCACTGAGCTGGTACATGAAATTTGTCCAAGGAGCTACACCTAAATCGTTGAATTCCATTAAGACCGCGCTAACTGTCGAATTCAAGAAACCTAAATCAGAATCATAGTGCATTACATAACTAAAAGAAATCAAGCAGAGAACAGTTGAACATATGTGGGAGTTTGATCAGATATTTAAGACCTTGACAGGACATTTGAGTTTTTAGATCCCAGATGAGAAGAAAAAGGAATGGTTCATTGCTACCCTCTTGCCACACATCATAGTTCCTCTGATGTAACAAAAGATTACATCCCAGGCTAAGGCGCTAGAGATCGCCATGAAGATATAATCATCCCCTATGGGAGAATCTATCTCAGGTATGATTCAAATCTTAAGTCAGCTAACTAGATTATCACTACAGGTCGAAGATATGAAGAAAGACAAGGGAAAATATAAAAGAGAAGAAATTTGGTGTATCAGATGCAAATCAGAAGGCCATGACAAGGAGAACTATCCCCTATTTCATGAATACTTGGCCTCTAGAGCTCTGATCCCTTTGAAGCAAGTTACCCTACCCTGGTGCAAGGTATGTAGAAATCGACATTTCCCTGGTGAATGTTACTATCTGCAAAAATATGTTCAGGTGCCCACAAATTTGTATTGCACGTTATGTAAGTCAGTAGGAAATGATGACAGGGATTGTAGGGATTATGATCTCATGCATGAAAGGTCGAGGGATATATACAAAATTCAAGGTGAAGTACAGCAAGAAGGAAGCACTACGCAGTATAACTCTCCAGGAAGAGGAAACTTCAACCCTCATGGTGGATTCCAAGGAGGAGGTATGGGTCGAGGTCAAGGATAGATCATATATTATAACTGCACATATCTAGGACACTTGGAAAGGGACTATCAAAACCCTTGTACCACTTGCAGCTATTGCAACTCATTCAAGTATGCTATCGAGGAATGTCTAGCATTGTTGGCTAAGATTTAGAAGAAACAAGGAGGAAACCAGAAAATACAACTAATCAAAGCAGAACCTCGCGGAGCAGATCCTAGAGTCATTTTTATCACTAGAGGAGGCGTTGTTACAGGAGAAGATAGAGTGATCCAAAGAAATACTACAGAATAATTAGGAGTCTGGAAAGCTACAGAGAAGACACAAGTGTTTGATGTGAATAAAGAAAAGCAAATATTTGAGGAGACAAGAAAAGAATTCATGAGAGACCAAGGCTCTTCATCGAAGACACAAACAGAAGTAAGAGAATGTGGAATGCCTCTAGAATTTGATCAGTCTGCTTCACCCGAAGATGGAAAAGAGGTGAGTAAACTTGTCAGTTTCTTGTATACATTTATTGAGTTGATTAAAGATGAAAAAGCCATACAAGAACTACAAAATTTGGTCAGACAATATGAGATAGGAAGGGTATATCCTTTAATGAATAAAGCAGTACATCAATTATCCAAGAAGAGAAGGACAAATAAATAACTACACCTTAATGCTCATATTGGAGAGTATGATATAGACTATGTGGTCCTCGACTTAGGGTCGGAGGTCAATGTCATGACAAAGCAGACCTAGACACTGATGGGAAAACCTAAGTTGATCTACTCCCCTATTATTTTTAGGATATCTAATCAGCAAGTTGTAAGCCCCTTTGGAATACCGGAGCGTGTCCCCGTGGACATCGACGAAGTAAGAACGTTTTCATACTTCGAGGTGATTGAGATAGTTGATGATAGCTATCCTTACCCTGTGCTGTTAGGAATTTATTGGGCTTTCAATAATTCCACTTTGGTTGATTTAAAGAAAATAAGAATGACATTTGAAGGAGATGGCCTTAGGTTCATTGCACCTTTGGATCCTAGTTAAGGTTAGAGATACACATAACCCATTAGGGAACATGACTATGCATACGAACTAGAAAATATCTACAAATTAACAGCCAGACAATAGGACTACATTAATCCTACAACAGATGGGAATTTGAGCTGGCGAAGTGATAGTGCACACTCATCAGATTCAGAAGAAGCACTCGAGAACTGGAAGAAAAAAATGTATGAAGTATCTACAAGGAGATGTGCTAGATTAACTAGAGAAGTTCATTGGATCAACACAACAATAAGTAGCTTGCCCACCTTTGATGGTATAAATCACTTAGAAGCATTCTTAGTGAACTTTGAATAAATTGTACCAACACAACAAATATTGTTAGCAATGGATGAGGCCCTAAAATCAACTAAAGCGATATGGTGGGGGACACACAAAAACAATATTACAGACTGGGTACAATGTCGCACTTTGATGACAACACGATTTTCAAAGCAAGTAGAAGGTTGTGAAGTTAGGTACATGGGTCGAATTTGTCTGAAGGACCATGTGAAAAGTTTCGAGGAAGCTTAGAGAAGCATTCCTCAAGAACAATGGGTACACAAATTCATTAACACACTGGACACAACCCCTATCAATTGGTACCTACAAGCAGAACTACGCCTCATCACTGCAGATTGGGAAGGTATGACCCAAAAATTTGTAACTACCTTTTTGTTTGAAAGCCAATACCCTATAGTAGATCAAGCATTACAAGTTGTAAGAAAAAAAGTGTTCGAGGAGGCACCTAGCCTCCCTTTGGAGAAAGAAGAGGATGAATGGACTATGCCTCTTCAGAAGTTGCAAGGTTGTTACAATATCAATGCGGTTGAAGACGATGATCCTAGGAATGTGAACATCGCAGAAACAAAAGGAAAAAGAGACACAGAAATACCATGAGTTGATATACCTTTCATTGGACACTCGATCAAGATCAAGAAATTCAATATTGGAACAGAGCAAACACTGAAGCTTGCAAATGTTTGAGACTATTGGGATGTTGCCACTATCGACAAGATCACAAAGTTACTACATGAATATAAGGACTTGTTTCCAACCAAGTTCACTCATATGAAGGGAATTAAATGGCCTATGGGAGAGATGATGATCCCTTTGAAACCAAATGCAAGTTCATTCAAACAGAGACCCTACATATTGAACCCTAAATATAAGGAGAAAGTGAAGGTTGAGCTTGACATAATGCTAGAAGCATGAATCATAGAACTTGTTGAAGAGTCAGAATGGATTATACCTATGGTGGTACAAGATAAGAAGACATGAGAGATCAAGATCTTCATAGATCTCAAGAAGTTGAACGATGCCTATTTTCATAACCCATTCCCTACACCATTTACTGACAAAGTGCTAGACAATGTAGGAGGCCAGGAGGTATATTCTTTTACAGATGGATTTTTAGGATACCATCAGATCCAGATTTCCAAGGAAGATCACCATAAGACCACCTTTTCCATGGAATGGGGATCCTACTAGTATACAATGATGCCATTTGGATTGAAGAATGCACCATCCATATTTTCCAGGGTGGTGGTCTAAGCGCTTAACAAGTTTTTACATAAATTCTTAGAAGCATATTTTGATTATTGCACTGTTTTCATCATTTTGCAAAATCATATTGAATGTTTAAGACTAATGTTGGATAAGTGCAGGTAGTGTCAGATTGCCTTGAACCTAAAGAAGTGCATCTTCTTTTCACCCTTTGGAGTGTTGTTGGACCATATTGTGTGTAAGCGAGGATTGTTGGTAGATCCATCCAAGATTACAATTATAGTCGATCTACCCCCTCCTACTTCAGTAAAACAGTTGCGCACTGCGCTGGGACATACTGGATACTACAGGATGTTCATTAAGGGATATGCCTAGATCACAACACCCATGGAGAAGATAATAAAGAAATAATGTCAGTTTCATTGGATAGAAGAATGCCAACAGAGCTTTGACACATTGAAATAGAAAATGGTTGTTGCACCCTTTCTGGTTTTCCCATATTGGAGTAAGGAGTTTCACGTGCATTTCGATGCATATTTTATCTCATTAGGATCAATGTTAGAAAAACTAGGAGCTGGAGACATTGACCACCCGTTAGCCTTCGCTAGCAGAAAGCTATCAACAATTGATATTAATTACACCACCACTAAGCGAGAAGGATTGGCCATGATGTATGTGCTGCGGAAGTTATTCCACTACTTGCTGGGAGGACATTTTAAGATGTCCACTAATCATTTTGTGCTTATATAATTAGTCAACAAGACAGTGTTGGGGGGGGGAGAATATGCAGATGGATTCTGTTGTTTCAGGAATGTGATTTCGAGATCGTGGTTAAGCCAGGAAGAATGAACAAAGGTCCTGACCACTTGTCAAGGTTGGAACACGGAGAAGAACCTACTAGTTTGGAGGATACACTATCGAATGCACGGTTGTTGGCCATCAGAAAAATCGATGATCATTTCAAGGAGATAGTGCAGCTCCTGTAAACAGAATTGGCACCTAGCGAATATACAATCACCCAGAAGAAACAGTTGCTAGTGCGCACCGAAAAATTTTCACTTATAGCTGAACAGATATACAATATGGGACCTAATGAGATATTGAGGAGGTGTTTTATGGAAGCAGAGAGACCATTGATCCTCATAGAATCTCATGAAGGCATTGTAGGAGGACACTACACAGGGAAAAAAACAACGCAGAAGGTTCTTAGAGATGGCCTTTGGTGGCCTACCTTACACATAGATGCTAAGGACTATTACAGAGCCTGTGATGTATGCCAAAGAGTTGGGAAACCATATAGAAGAGATGATATGCCCTTAGCACCTCAGTTGACCTTACAGGAATTTGATAAATGGTCCATTGACTTCGTGGGACCTATCAACCCACCAGGAAAGCGCATAGGAGCTAGATACATAATCACTGCGACAGAGTATTTGACCATATGGGCAGAAGCAAGAGAAGTTAAGGATTGTAGTGCAACTACAGTTGCGCGCTTCATATTTGATGATATCATAACTAGTTTTGGATGCCCAAAAATCCTTATGAGTGATCAAGGCACACATTTTATTAACAAGACTATTGAAGCCTTGACTCATGAATTTGAATTTAACCATCAAAAGAGAACGCCCTACCATCCACAAGCAAATGGGATAGTTGAAGAATCCAATAAGATCTTGGAGACAACACTGACAAAGATTTGTAGTGTGAACAGGGATGACTAGGATTTGAGAGTACCAGTAGTATTATGGGCCTATAGAACCACTTGCAAGAAACTAACCATGCAGACCCCCTTTAAATTGGTCTATGGTATAAAATTAGTTGTATCCATGGAATATTGGGTTCCTAGTCTGAGAAATGCGGACTTTACGGATATGGATGACATTGGTGTTGTTCAAGAGAGGCTTGCACAGTTGGTCAAACTGGAAGAAAACATATTTATTGTAGGATTTCACCAATAGGTTTAGAAAGAAAGAGAAAAGGCCTACCATGATAGACACATCGAGAAGAAATCTTTCAAGCAAGGAGATCTTGGTATATGACAGTAATTTCATGAGGCATCCAGGGAAGTTCAGGATGCATTGCCTTGGACCATATGAGGTTACCTATATTACAGAAGGAGGAGTTGCACAGTTGAAGACTTTGACTAGAGAATGGAAGGCAGGTTTGGTGAACGACGACCGATTGAAATTGTATTATGACAACCAGTTGCCTCGCAGCTCTCAGTAAAAGCATGAAGAAAAGGTTCTAGGTACCAGGTGCAGTTGAAACTGGGTACTAGACACAGAAAATATAGTTTGCACATAGAAGGTAGGAACATAGCAGAAAGCACAAGCTGCCCTGTGGAGTCTAAAGTCAAACTAAAATAGGAATTTCATACCTAAAGTGCCCCAAGATGAGTCACATGTGAGTGTTGGGGCCATGTTGGCCCTTGGATATGGAAGCAAGTGAATATTAAGGGAGAAAATGAAAAATGTGAACTTCGCGGAAGAAACAATGACTGATACTGGGTCGAAGTGAGAGAAAGAGAAGAAAAGATGGTTCAAATTAAGAGAAAGCAAGTCGTTGGATGAGGAAATCAAGGATGACAGATCAGCAAGGAATATGGATCATGGACAACTCATCAAGTAGAAAATTTCATTGTTGGATGCTTTGGAGCACCACACGTGAAGGAAGGAAAGACAAGTTCGCGAAGCCCTGAAAGCGTGAGTCAAGTTGACCTAGGGTTTTATACACCTATGGTTTTGGTATCTAGGGTTTTGACACTTAGGTTTTAACCTAAGGGTGTTCAAGAGCTATTTTAATGTATAAATAAAGGTCTAAATGAAATGGGATGGGTTGGTGCTAGGTTGGTTGAGAGTTCATTATTGTTTTGTGATCGAGTGAGTACTATTGTGTGAGAGAGAAGTGTTTTGTGTGAGGGCCTTCTGTATTGTAAGATCTTCAGCTAGGTGTGAATATCAATCCTACAACTAGGTGCGTAAGAAGGGGAGAGAAAGAGAGGAGAAGAAAGAAGATCTGCTATCTAAGAGCATAGACAAGAACTATATGCTTCCATCTTAATATATCATAAAGCATAGTTATGTGGACGTAGCCCCAGGGAGAGGGTGAACCACGTATATCTTGTGTTATGTGTGATTTATGTTTTGTTCTTTGTCATTTGATATGTTGCTATTGTGATATTGTATTAGATCTGAAATATAAATTGTGCAATAGGTTTAAGAAAGATAAAGAATAATTAGGTGACTGTGTATTGTTGTTGTGAATCCACTCTGCATTTCCTCTGGTTGTAGACACATGTGTTCTACAACCCCCTGTATCTACTTCGGGTGAGACTGCATCTGCCTCACAGGTGTTGTCGAAAGGGCCAGTAGTTAGGTCTTGTTGGTACACTCTTGGAGTTGAAGCCTGGGTTTTCCACTATGCCAACAATACTTATTGATCTTTCCTCAGACCAGCTCATCATTAAGCGAAGTGTACAATTCGAGGAAAGTGTCTCACATGTACCTCAACAACCGCATGCATACACCTTTGTTCTTCCACCTATCAGAGATGATGATCATGCACATGTCGACTCTTCTTCATATGAGAGTTTTGATTTAGAGGATTCAGATGATCCAGATACAAATTCAGTACAGTCATATGTAGAGTCAGTGCATCCAGATGCATGTGTCGAGCTAGAGAAGAGGCCCAAGTGGGCCTAGACTAATCTTTAGGATGCAGGGGATATTGTTGGTGATCCAGCCGATACACGAAGGAATCGATCTAATTTTGAGGAGCCTCCTCTTGCACTCACTGCCACTGAACCATTTCCACCCAGTCATATTTTCTCGGTTCAGTCTTCATATCCACAGTCTTATGGAGAGGTTGTTGGAAACACCTTTTAGGAATCCACCATGCAGGAAGAGTACAACTCCCTCCTCAGGAACCAAACTTGGGATCTAGTTCCCCTCCCTTCTGGAAGGAAACCTGTCAGGTGAAGATGGGCCTACAAGACCAAGAGTGCAACGGATAGACGGATTAGCAGATACAAATCGAGGCTTGTTTCCAAAGGCTTTCAGCAGGTGCATGGAATTGAATATGATGAGATTTTCGCTCCAGTAGTGAAGATGGATTCCATACATTTGGAAATTTCCATTGCAGCAACCAAGGGATGTGAAGTCCATCAGATGGATGTGAAGAATGCATTTATTCACGGTGATCTCTATGAGGAGATCTATATGGAGAAACCCTAGAAATTTATGCAAGATTCATCTTTGGTTTGTCGACTGAAGAAATATCTGTATGGCCTCAAGAAGAATATGAGGGCATGGTATGCCAAGATGGACTCCTACCTGTTGTCACAAAAAAATTTACGTTGTAAATCAGACCCAAATGTTTACATGCTCAGAACGGTTGATTCCCTTCTACTCTTATTTTTGTATGTTTATGATTTGTTGATCATTGGTTGCTTGACTTCAGTGATTTTTGCAGTCACGAGGATTCTACATGACATGTTCTTGATGAAGGACATGGGTTTGCTACACTTCTTTCTTGGACTCGAGATAAGTTAGGATACATCAGGAATCAAATTGTCTCATGCCAAGTATGCATGAGATCTCCTTGAGAGATTTCACATGACAGACTGCAAGTCTACCCCGACTCCTTTCCTATTAGGATTCAAACTTGAGGATGGTGAGGACACTTCACTGGTTGAAAACACACTATATAGAAAACTAGTGGGGAACTTGTTTTATCTCACACACTCCAGGCCAGACCTCTCTTATGCAGTTGGCATGGTTTTCAGGTTCATGCAGGAGCCGCATGAGCTACATTGGAAGGTTGCAAAGTGTATCCTTTGATACGTATAGGGAATCATCACCTTTGGGATTCATTATGTTGCAGACTCTACAATGGATCTCATTGAGTTCATTGATTCTAATTGAGTTGGTGATAACAATGATCGCAAGTCCGCATCTAGTTACTCACTCAGTGTTGGTTTCGGGCCTATCTGTTGGTCGAGCAAGAAGTAGGTTGTTATGTCTCTATCTTCAGCTAAGGCAAAGTACAGAGGGGTAGTTAACATAACCATTCAGGCTATATGGCTACATCATTTTCTCATTGAGTTGGGAATTAAGTTCATCAATCGATCGTCATATAGTGTGACAACCAGAGCACTCTAAAGTTCTGTAGAGATCTAGTTCATAGGTAGCGGATGAAGTACATTGAGATCTGCATGCACTACATCCAGGACTTAGTACACAAGGGGATCATCGAACTGCATTTTTTTCCTTCAGCAGAACAGACTATAAACATCGTCACCAAGACCTTCACTGAGCAGAAGTTACATTCTTTGTGAAGTCATCTTGGAGTGAAGGACACAGTTTCCTAGCAATGGTTAGTTCTTCTTTTTACATACATTGTACTTTAGGGAAGGTTTCCCATAAGGTTTTCCCTCTTTCCTCACTTTATTTTAGTGTATCTTTTGTATTCAGGTATCTAACATGGACTCGTTGGCGGGACCCATTCTTTATTTTCACCATAGTGATGTTTAGTGGGGGTGTTGGAGTTACTTCACACACACCTAGGATTTCGTTTTCCTAAGGTTTTTCCTATGTTTATTAGTCATTATTCAGTCTCCTATATTTTAGGAAGAATATTCCTCTAGGGAGAATATTCTCTTCATTTTTCACTTCAGTTTCATCAATTGAGTGGATTCTAGATGCTACATTGGTATTGTCACCATGCAACATTAGGATCATCACCATATAATGCGCATTTTCCTTGGGATCATCACTAGACTAGAGAATTACTCATGATTCCCTGATCTCCTCCTCACTTCACTCTGTTTTAGTCAGTTAACTGAAGATTGATAGACTAGTTGGCAGTTCACTACCGTAACTTCCCGAGAGACTAGACTAGGTGGCAGTTTACTCCCATAATTGTTGGTGTGTGTCCATATAACTCTATACCACCACTATGGGGCATTGGCTTCTCCTCTAGTGAGCATTGGTTGAGTTATACAAATTATATCATGTGTAAATTATCAATTATTCATTTGGTTAATGAGAATTCTTCGATTCTTTCTCTCCTGCTTCTATTTTCTTCTATTTTCTCTACAACTGTGTATGTCAATTCCTAGCTAGATCTATTATGTGCAGGTTCAATACATTTACATTTATTCCTCCAAATGCACCATGACACATTGTGCCCTATTCACCTATTATAATATGACATGTGACATCCTATCGGATTGTTACATGTGGGTTATGATTGTTTGTTTATTTTTTTCTAACTGGGCATTGACTTGTTGTTTATTGGGATCTAACTAGATTCTTACTAGGCAATGACTGGGAATTGATTGGGCATCAAAAATTTTATTAATTTATGAAATTTCCTAAGTCATGAAACCTACGCCAAAGTCTCCATAATCTCCTCTGCTCCACATGAGGACTATGGTAAAATTTTGATTATAAAAACTTGAAACTCGTGACCACAATGCATGTGGGATTGGAATTTTTTTTTAAATGGAGAATTTTATGAAGGTCTAGGATTGACTCACGAAATTAATGGATGGTTGCTAAGAAACAAACTTCAGGAGGTCATAACTCAAGATTCATGCATTGATTTTGAACAAACTATACCTCATTGGAAATGTAATTCAACAAGGAAGATGATGGAATAAGTTTCAAGAGGTGAAATTGGTCATAACAATCTCATAAATGGAAAGAATAGTCAGCTATGTTTTCATGGTTTGCTGATAAATTTTCTTGGAACCTCAACTTCTCGAGCTTATAACTTGAGATCCAGAACTTGAATTATGCTCAGGAGTACTCGTTGGAAAGATGATGATGATGAATATTGCATCTAGAATATTTTCCGTGGTTGAAATGTTAAATATCTTGCTCAAAAAATTAAAACAAAGTCCACTTTTGTTAAAGGAAATCAACTTGAAAACTTGAAAATAAAGTTTATTAAATAAATTTTATTAAAAGAATAAGTGTGCCTTACTTTGAGGCATGAATTTCAATGACATAAAGTCATTAATGAGAATTCAATAAAGTAAAAATTAAAAGTGGTTTACTTCAAAAAGGAATCGTGGAAAGTTCTAGAAATAAAAACCCTAACTACTTCAAGAGCATTGAGAGAGGATTTTAAAAGGGAAAGAAAAGGCACCATCAAGAGGTTGGAAGTTAGAAGTTTCTATAGCGGTGAAGAGTCTGCAAGAATTAAAGCTCTATCTTTCCAAGATTCAGTGGACTGGCTTGCTAAAACTTGACTCTCTAAATATTCTTCTTTTTTGTTTCTTTCCATCAAATATTCTATGAATATATTAAAAACAAGAAGATTTGGATCTAAGTAGTTATTTCTCTTGAAATATTTAGTCATATTATAACATTTCAGGTCCAAAGGAGCACAACCCCTACTTGTAAAAAGTATATGCAATTCATTTTAGTTCATGTAATTGTCATTGAGACCTTGTTGAATCCATTCAAGTTCGCATGTTCCAGACATTATTTGAACTTGTCATATTGGGATATTGGTGTAAATTTATCCTACAAAGAACTATTTCGGGGTATTACATTAGTGATTTCTCATACTTGAGTTGAAATCATGTGATTTCAAATGTATTTCCTATCAAAAAAAAATTGAGTAATAATGAAGTTATCGTTTAAATTTCTTTGAAGAATTGTCCATTTCTTCATCTTGTAAAATTCATAGCAGATTCGAAGTTCAGATTATCATACAAGAAAGAAATAATGTATGTTGAAAAGGAGACTCCAAAACCTTGTAGACACACATGTATGTTGACACACTTTAGCCTATTTTTTCTTTAATTGATCTGATGTATATTTGTATAACTGTATATAAGGGTTGTACATTTGTATATACAAGATTTCTTGAAATATATTTCAAGGTTTTCTCTTTAGCATTCACCCTTTACATTCATTGTAGAACCATACAAAGAATCTTCCAACATTTCAGCCGAAGAGGAGTACCACCTCTATAAAAATGTGGGGGGATTTATATCCTCATGAGGTTGTTGTTTGGATCTTTACCAATCTGAACATCAACATTTTTTGGCGACCATACTAGGGAACGATTTTTTTTCAAGAAATATGATACTTTTTAGGATCATATATTAATGGAAGAGTAGAAGTTGTCTATTTGAAGTTTTGAATGAATATATAGAGATTGATTCAAGATGAACTATCTTCTTGAAAACCTTGTTCAAGTAGCACTAAATGGCCTTGAATATATATATATATATATATTGTTGAAACTTCAATCACAAATCAGTTGTGACAACTTCTATAGAACCAAAGAACCATCCAATATTTGGGAGGATGATTTCCTTGGTGACTCCATCATCAAAACTCTGGATTTTGAAGAAAAATGGCTTGGTGACTCCACCAAAAAGATTCAATAACTTCAATAAGAACTATTTTATGACTCCTCCGAGGAGTTTATTTCATGTTGTGATGATATTTTTCCTTCCCCATCAAACCCAACAGAACTTTTTCAAGATACAATAAAAGGAGAAGGTACCAAAAGAAAGAAACAGTTGCACATAAGTCCACTCAATTTGCAAGGAGAAGTTCATCCCTTTCCAGATATTCCCATAGAAAAATTTCCAATATTCTTTGGAAACGCTTCATAAAATGCAGAAAAACATTTGATTGGGTTTGACAATGCATGTTAGATATATAGTGTGGCTAAAAATGATGTTGCATGTCAGTTATTTATCTTGACTCTAAAGGAAAATTCTAGTCAATGGTTTTATTCATTGCATCCTAGAACCATCACTAGTTTGGATGTATTAGAAAATTTATTGGCTAAGAAATATTTCCCAAATAAAGATCCATATTCTATTTTCTTGGAGTTGGTTGAAATCCAAATGAATGACCAAGAGACAGTCAAAAATTTCACTTTCATATTTATGAAAGTTCTTCATGAGATTCCTCAAGAAATGTTTCCAGATGATGTTATCATTTTTAGTTGTTATGAGAATGGCTTGCCTGTGAATATGAGATATTTAATAAATCAAGAAAGAAAGTGTAGTTGGAAATATTTAATGCAGCGAGCTCAAGTTATTGAAATAAATATTCATGAAAACGGTGCTAATTCACTAAATTTACCAATATTTTTCCAAGACAACACTTGAATGAATAAAGAAGAAAGATTTGATCAAATATGTGAACTTTATTTTCAAATATTAGTCTTGAAACAGAAAATGAGAACCCCAAAGTTCCAATTCAAGAACGATAGCATTCTCTACATGCTCCATTAGAGAGAAATTTCAACCTCTCATGTGTTCAATTTGAAAGTGATGATCATAATGAAATTAAAGATGAATTTAAATAACCTCTACTTGATGTATACAAGGATTTCATTCAATACAATCATGATGAAAATCTTCCAAAATATTCTCAAATATTACAACCAACTTATACCAAGTGACAAAAAGAATGTTTACATTGGATAAATAGAAGTAATAATCACTTTACGTCATATTTTTATAATGATGATTGCTCGTCTAAAGCATAGTTTAATGAAGGAGATATCTTCTAAGAATAAAAATAAGGACACGTGCAATAAGAGGATCCATGGGTGATATATTTTATTTCTGAAGATAAAGAAGTTGTTGATGAACAACAAAAGATAGCCTTGCATATCTCCACAAGTGTTCATTCACAATTTATATTTGCAACCTCACTATTGAAACATGATCATTGCATGAAGGACGTGTTGATTAAGGTTGGTTGTCATTGATGTCAACCCTTGAAGAAAGACCCGTAGCACAAAGGTTTGGGTAATGGACCCAATAGTGTTTGATGTAAATATGACTCATTATTTTTTTGTCATGGTTGATAAGAAGTAAGGTTTGATGTAAATATGACTCATTATTTTGTCATGGTTGATAAGAAGTAATATGGATGAACCATGGTCCCCTTTATGGTGAAAGCCCCACGTGAAGACGCTTTGTGGAGTAAGAGAACCCATGCTTAATTGTGGAATAAATGAGATGAAGGAAAGTGAATTTGTTCGAAAATATCCTATAGATATTTCTTTGTCGCGTCACCGGTATGCGGAATGTCGCTACACCCTCACGGTTAGAGAGTTATGGCCATGAGAAGTTACAACTCCGGGTTTGGGTAATGGACCCAAGTTTGTTTGATGGGTAACCAGATGAGTAATGATATATTTTCAGACAATAATATATCATATGATAGGCTAAGGCGCCATTTTAGTGGTATGTATAACGTCACATAACCCGCCATGTTTGAGAGTTATACCCAGGTTGGAGGGCCCTCAGATGTCATCTATAAGCCCAAAAGGTCAAAGTAATCAAAGTGGTTTAAGAGGATTTTAAAAGGTAAATAATAAAGTGAAGTGGATGGTGGCTATAATTCAAAGTGAATACAAAATAAATTGTTTCCAATAATAATTTTAATGGAGAAATTAGAAGTGGACCCAAACTATAAAAATAAGGAAAGTGGGGCCATGACCTGAAACATGTTTTAAGGAAGCTACTTGAGAGTATAAATAAGTGCGCTCTCTCATTTAACTACAGATATTGAATATCTATAGGTGTATGAGGTATACAAATGATATCTAAAACGATGGGAATTCCGAGGGGAAAGTGAAGCAAAATAAGGCCGAAATGCAAGGAAGGATAAATTCTTTGATGGTGCTTTCTAAGGTATGTTATTTCAGGTCATCTCAACCATTTTCTATAACTTTGTTTCTATATAATGATTCAGATCCTGAAATTTCTACACAAGTGAGACAACATATCCAAGTATCCTTGGTTAAAAATTCATCTTATGGGTCCTTGTATTTTTGGAGTTACACTCTGTGGAAAAATAGGGTTTGTGGGCCAAATTCAAACTAGTCAAAATCAAGTGTGGTCGGTAAAGACGCTTTGGCAATTTTCCATAACAGATCCAAATTCCAAGTGAGAGAAAATGTGTTGGTTAGGGTACGTACCGGTAGTATTCTTTTGAACAGTTTCATATCATTTCATCAAATATTTTGTGCAAGCCATGCTCTACGTTGGTCGCTTCCTAGGAATAAGCCGACCAAAGGGTTGGGTATGCTTTGCTAACTCATTTTCTCGGGAGAGGTTCCAAGTGGTTCCAATTTGGAGGAATTGGGTATAAAACACACCGCAACACCAAAACGCCATCTTTATTACATGTTCAAAGCTATGATTACTTCAAGCAGTTGTTGACTAATCCAAACTAGGCAGCTGTGGAGGACTAAAGAAAAGTTTGATGAAAAATGCTAGCCCCTTTGTTTTAAAGTTAAGGAAGGTTTGTAGAATGTGATAATATACACCCAGGTTCATTAAAGAGCTAAAAACTACATTTGGATGTAATGAAATTGATGAGGGATTTTAAGGCCGACGTATTACGTTGAGTGGGCCATGGTTGAGTACAAGTAGTTGATGAGTTGGCTTATTGATACATGAGGTGTATAGTTGATGATGTTGGTACACATTGATGAGCAGTTGAAACATGATATTTACAGGTTGATTACAGGTTAAAAATAGGTTGATTCATGGTTCAGAATTATTGGTACAGGTTGATACAAGTTGGTGCATGGTTAATGCACTTGTTTATGAGAATAAAGTTGATGCATGGTTGATGCATGGTCTGCATTTATTGGTACTGTGTTTAACGGTATATCTCACGTTGATAGTATGTTGGTTCCACTATCTCTACTCTCTGGTAATTTCGTGGTGGCAGGATGGGGCAAGGACAAAAGTTGTGTTTCACCTCTTCCGCTTGTAGCCTAGTGAACATTGGGGATAGCCTCCCTTCCGTTGTAGCCGATTTGGGGAGTTGGAGCTTCCCGTGTTGTAGCCGGAGAAACTAGGAGGATGGAGCCTCCATTTTGCGTACCGAAAACAAAGGAAGTTGGTGCTTCCAATGAATGTAATTCTTCAAGACATATAAGAAAAACTATTATGTGGTTTTCTCCTGATTTGAGTTTCCAAGTAGAACACCTAAAATTAAGTGCATGTGTGTGATTGTTTATTTCTATTACCGCCATTATTGGATAATAATTCTACATTTATATAACATTTGAAGAAAGAGGGATTATAATTATGTTATTATCACTCACCCTCCCCGAATCCAACAATTGGTATCGTGAGAAGGTTCTCTGGAATCCGCCAACCAATCGAAGGTAGATTGAGAGTACCAAATCAGATAAAATGGAATACCACAGCTTTGATGGATGGCATGTTTTGGAGCACATAAGGATGAAGGCATATATAATAAAAGTACGTGGATTCAAAGTTTGGCAATCAATTGTGATGGATACAAAGTACCAATAGTTCCACCAACAAGTGGCAAAAGTGCTGTTGAAACTCGGGTGAGAATAATTCCAAAGCCATAAATTCACTTTGAATGGTCTCAAAGTGATAAGGAAAGATTCAAATTAAAGCGTACATTGTGGGGCCAAGCGCAAGATATTTGGATAGTTTCAAATATTTATGAAGGAGAGATTCAAAATTCAAAACAACAAAGCTTCAAACTACAGAGGTCGGCCTAACAACTAAAAATGAAGGAAGATGAAGATATCACAAATCCTACTTCTACGAAGTCATCGCATGAAACAATGAATGCAATCATAGATTGGGAGAAGAAATCAAGAATCAGAATTGTTCAAAAGGTACTAAGATCTCTTCATGAGATTCAACCCTATGATATCAAAACTAGAAGAAAGATCGGATCTGAACTTAATAAGCATGGACTAACTGCATGGAATATTCATAGCAAATGAAATGAGAAATGAACAAGAAAATCCAGATAAAAAAGTGTTCTCCTTCAAAGCATCCATAAAAGATCAAAGCAAAAGAAAAATGAACAAGAAGAATATATAGCAGCAACACCCATTGCCTAGGAAGATGTGATGAAGAAGTGGCCAACTTCATCAAAAGATCGAACAAGGGAACCAACAACAGAAGCACATAGGTAAGCTTCCCTTAATTTTTTTTTAATTGTAAGATGGTATTGGTCATTTTCTAACAAATGTCCCCATAAGAAAAAAGAGAAATGATGAAGGTTACCCAAAAGGCGCATAAACATATAAAGGTAAAAGAACTACAAAGAAATTTTCTAAAGAAAAACTTTGCGACCAAAGAAGACATCTCATCATCAAATGAAGATTAAGCCGTTGATAGTGAAACAAGGAGAGTTCTATTCATGCATGAGGAAGACCATAAAGAAGACTCAAGAAGAATATGAAGAATCATACGAAGAAGAAATTGAAGAGGTAGAAGTTGACTCGAAGAATTAATGAGTGCCATAGAAGCTATCAAGAGAAAAGAAGAAAACAAGAAACTACAAGAAGAACCAGATAAGAAAAAAGACACTCCAAGAACTAGAACAAATGATTACAAAATTGAAGGTTCAAATAGGAAGAAGATAAAAGAACTGAAGAAGCACTCCAAGAATAGCTAGGGGTTGAAAGGACTCCGGATCATTGGAAACCCTGAAGTAGGATTGTCAGCACTAAGAAAGGATATTCAAAAGAAAAAATATTCAATTAGCTCAAAAAGTTCCTGATGACATTATTAAGTTAGAAGCAAATAAAAAATCTTAGATCTTGCAAGTCCCGACTTGATACACCATTCGTAAAAGGGATCAAGATCGAAAAAAATAGAGTAAGAAACAAACCCAAAAAGTTATGCAAAATCAAAGGATAAAAAGATATTTAAGGAAGATTACACGGACACTCCCTCCACCGAGGAGTTTCATATTTCAGAATCAACAAATGATAGACAGACTCCCCAGCGAAGCATCCAAGGGTGAGCACCTCCTTTCTTTCAGGAACATCTCTTCAACTACCGTGTATCGTCCATATTTCTTTTGGTTTATGTTATGTTTGTAATAAATTTTGGACATAAAGTCAGAACGAGCTAACAACAGAATAATAACCTACTTGAGAGCCACAAGGGTTGGTCTGCTGACCATAAACATAGAGAAGAAGTTAGCCTGTGCCTTGAACTTGAGCACAAAAAGTGGAATGTTATTAAATGTAAATAATTCTTTGGACACATGGCCAAAATTGCGTAACGATAGTCCCTCCTAAAGAACCTCAACAAAGTCACAAACAGAATCTTAAAATGACATGATAAGAAACCAAGACTGTCATAGCAATGAAGAATGCACAGACGCTTTACAAGCTAAATAGAAGAAACGTGGTTGGTAAGGTTGGACAAGTGGACGTTCAAACATTACGACAGTGATAGAGACAAGTTTACATTAATGGTGAGAAAGAGATGGATCTGGCCTCTTTGGAAATGATGATTCATCCAAAATCATTGAAAAGGCATGTACCGAATCTGGGAACAAGAAATTGAAAAGAAAGAAAATGTGTTTATCAGTAGTAGAAGATATAAACATAATCTTTAAGTGTGAGTCAAATGTGTGACCAAGGTCAAGTAAAGTTACTTCTCTCGATTCACAAAGTGAGATAAGAAAAGAAGGTTCTGTTGGAATTATTATCTACAACCGCAAGAACCAAGAAACATAAAGGTGTTAAGTGAAATTGGAAATGAAAAGTGTTGTCTATAGGAAAAGGAAGATGAAAGTTGGTTGGTTTCATGATATGGGGCTTTTCTCTGACTGCTTTTCTTTTGATAACCTTTTCAAAGTCATCAAAAAGAGAAGGCAAAGGAGAAATGCCCCATATCACTAAAACCAACCAACACTTTATGCAAGCATTGCCAACAAGGAAAGAAACAAAGACCAAGTTCAAATCAAAGGATATTCAACAAAAAAAACCACCTGAAATCAGAAGCTACCGATCTAGTTGGACCAACTCAGAACAAAAAGGATTAAAAGGTGAGATACTCTTATGTTATTAGTTGATGATTATACACTAATGACTGCAAAATGCTCTTCTCAAGAACAAATCGCTTTGAAAATTTCAAGATCTACAAGGAAATGGTTGAAAATGATGGATTCAAAAATCAAATGCTTAAGATCTGATAATGGAGGAGAATTCAATTCAAAGGAATTTATGGACTACTACAACAATCATGGAATAAAAAGACAATTTCCATCGCTAGGACACCCCAACATAATGGAGTTGTTGGAAAGAAAGAATAAGACAATACAAGAAATGGTTCAAACAATAATAATGGACTCATTAACATATATGTTTTAATACGCAGTGCATAAAGAATTCACATTCAAAACAGAGTAATGCTAAAAAAAACATTAATAAAACTCCATACGAAGCTATGAAAGGAAGACCAAGAAATGTGAAGCACTTCGTGAAGTTTTTTGAAGCAAACGCTACATCAAAAAGAAAGATGGCGAATAAAGTTTGACTCCTCAAGGTACAAAGGAATACTTTGTTGGTTAACTGGCACACAAGGAAAGCATACAAGTACAATCCAATATTAAACAAAGTTGTGGAAAGCATCAATGTAACAATTGGATGTTACAATTAATCAAAGAAAGAAGAAAAACAAACTAAATGGAACAACTTTTAAAGAAGAAGATGAAAAAAAAAAGAGGAAGATGAATATGAAGATGAAGAAAATCCTAATGTAAGTTAGAAGAGGTTCGCTAAGCATTCCAAAGACACCTAGAAAATGATTATAGAAGAGTCATCCTTCAGATCCGATTATTGAAAACAAAGATGCAGGAATTGAGACTGCATCTAAAACTGCTCACAATTTAACAAACACACCTAGCACTCTTATCTACAATTGAACCAAACCGCTTTGAAGAAGCCAGCAAGGATGAATTTCTTTAAATAAGGCCATGGATGAAGAATTGATCAAATAGAGAAAATGACACTTGGGAATTCATCCCAAATAACAAAGAATAAGAAATGCGGGATCTAAGACAAAATGGCTCTCGTGGAATAAATTGAAATGAAGATGGATATGTTACAATAAACAAATCTATATTGGTATGTGTAAAGGATATGCACGATTGGGAAGAAAATCAATTTCTGAAGAGACATATGACCCAAATTTGCCGTGAATGGAAGCTAACCGTTTTTTTAGCTTATGTATGCTCCAAATGTTAAAGTATATCATATGGATGTAAAATCAACTCTTTTCCGAATGGGAACTTGAAGAAGAAGTCTGGTACTGAACAAACCAAAGGGATTTCAATTGTCAGAGAACGTATATTATGTGTGTAAATCAAAGAATGCCTTGTATGGTCTAAAACAGTCTCTAGAGCATGGTACCCCTGCACTAGATGGGCATCTACAAAGCTTGCAAGGTTCTAGAAAAGGAAGTGCGCATTAACAACCTCTACATCAAGGTAAGTCAATTCTAATATCTTTTATTAATTAAAGTCCGCGTTGATGATATTATTTTTGGTAGTGATGATGATGTGTTGCCAGAACGGTAAAAGATTACGCAGAGGAATTTGAAATGTCATTACTAGGAGAACTATCCCTTCTTCGACTCTAGGACGCCAAAGCAACCAAGGATTTTTATTTCAAACCGGCATATCATAGAAATGCTAAAGAGGTTCGAAACGGAAGATTGCAAACCAAGAGACCTATGCAAAACCACCAAAGTTGAGCAAAGATGATGGATCTAAAGTCTTAACGAGGGAAATATAGGTCAATGATTGTTCTTACTATATGTGACAACATCCGCACTGCATGTAATGCGTGCATGGACAAAGGGTACAATTTTAAGCAACATCAAAGGAATCACATGTATTAGCAAGAGGATCTCGATATATCAAAGGATTCGTAAGAGTTTGGATTATGGTATCCCAAAAGGAAAAGATCTATCAATTTCATGGCCTGCCACGATGCAGATTGGGTGTTGTATTGATGGACCCATCGGCTAACTCAAAGGAGCAAATACTCTACTCTAGGGTGTGAGTGTTTTGCATCATGGCTAAGCAAGAAACAATCATCGCATCTCTACTCACAAACTCGTAAGTCAGAGTATATTGCAGCAACAAATATGTTGTTGCGTCCTTTTGATGAAACAAACTCTTGACATATATACAAAGTTGAGGCGATGAGCCCATTCCAATATATTAGATAATACAAGTGCCAATTTCTCACATCTCAAAACCCTACGCACCTAAGACTGCTAATATCCAATGAAAGTAGAACAATTTCTTAATGGGAAACAGCTTTCGCGTAAAAGAACATCGTGAGTTGAGTATAAAGTACAAAAGAACAAGTGGCGTACATTTTACAAAACCATTCCACCTGGAAGCCTTTGAATATCTCTCCAAAGACTTGGAGTTATTTCTACTCCAAAATGAATGCTTTTGAATCGCTTATCTTATATGTCCTAGATGTACACTGAGGAAGCACCATAAGAGGACAGCCCATCGGGGAGCAAATTCTGCATGGAAAAGACATTCTCACCATTACAGGGGAGATATTTATCGATGCGTAGGATGAGAGGTATGGTTTGAGGGGGAGCATGAGAGATATGATTCTGGATGCATCGAGTGGCTCCATCAATGTCAAAGGGGAGATTGTTGATTAAGGTTGGTTTTCATTGATGTCAACCCCTGAAGAAAGACCCCATACCAAAGGGGTTTCAAACAAACCAAATAGTGTTTGATGCAAATACGACTCATTATTGTTTTGTCATGGTTGATAAGAAGTAACATGGATGAACTCCAAAGTGGTCCCCGAGTGGTGGTGTTCCTACTCGGGAAGATGCTTTGTGGAGTAAGAGAACCCATGCTTAATTGTGGAATAAATGAGATGAAGGAGTGAATTTGTCGAAAACATCCTAGATGGATACTTCTTGTCATGTCATTCCATTTCGGGTGGCATGTGGAATGTCACACCTAAGTTAGAGCGCGGCCATGAGAAGTTAATAATCCCCGTAGTTTGGGTAATAACCCAAGTTTGTTTGATGGGTAACGGTGCTGAGTTATGATATATTTTCGTGATAATACTATTCTATATGGAGGTACATGTCGTGCCATTTTAGTGTGGTATAGAACATCAGCATAACTCCTCACGGTTTTATGAGCTATGGCTCCACGGGCTATAACTTCATAAGGTCATCTAGAAGCCCCAAAAGCACAAAGTAATCAAAGTGGTTTAAGATATTTTAAAAGGTAAATAAATGTAAGTGAAGTATTGAGTGTATTATAATTCAAAGTAAATGTACAAATTGTTTCTAATAATAATTTTAATGGAGAAATTAGAAGTGAATCAACCATAAAATACAGTGGGGTCCAAGCACCCAGAAGATGTTTCAAGGGAAGCTACTTTTAAGAGAGGGTATAAATAAGAGTACAAGGCTCTTCCTGGCTCTTGAATCACACCCGAGAATATTGAATATATATAGGTGTCTCTGAGGTATAAAAATGATATCTAAGCTGAATTTTGAGGGAAAGTGAAGAAAAGAAGGTCAAAATGCAAGGAAGGATAAATTGCTTTTGAAGGTGCTTTCTAAGGTAGGTTTCAAGCTATTTTCTGGTGGTCATACCATTTTCTCGCTATAAATTTGTTTCTATAATGATCTGCATCCCGAAATTTCTAGGAAAGTGATACAACATATCCAATTACCACAAAAAATTCAGCTTGTGGGTCATTGTACTTGGGGTTACACCTGTGGGAAAATAGGGTTTGTGGCTAGTACTCAAACTAGTCAAAATCAGGTGTTTCGTGTAAAACGTCATAATCCTATTCATAATACACCAAATTCAGTGAGAAAAAATAAATTGGATAGAGTACAGTCTGTAGCATTCTTTGTAACATTTTCAGATCATTTCATTAAATATTTTGTGCTGGGCACTTCTACAAGGTCTCTCTCTAGAATAAGCCATAATTCATCAAGGCATGTCATTTTGATATAACTCATTTTCTATGAGGTTCCAAGTAGTTCCACTTGATTAATTGCATTAAACACACTTAACATTGTGTATCCGCTTCATCTTTATACACACAGGTTCAAAGTTATGATTACTCTGCTAGGGTTGTTGACTAATCCAAAATCCAAATGTGAGACTCATAGGAAAGTTTGATGAAAATGCTAACTTTGTTTTTAAAGTTAAGGAAGGTTTGAATGTGACTGGTATACACCAAGTCTATTATAGAGCTACAAATCATATTTGATAATGAAATTGATGAGGGCTTTTGGTTGAGGTACATGTTGAGTACATGGTCAGACAAGTAGTTGATGAGTTACGACATACATGAGGTGTAGAGATAGCTGATGATGTTGGTACATTGATGAGTCATAGTTGATGAGAAGTTGACACATGATTGGTACATACTTGGGTACATGGTTGGATGCACTTTTGCAGGCTGTGTTGTTATAGGTGTTGGTGCATGGTTAATGCACTCTTTTATGGTACATGCTGATGCATGGTTGATGCATGGTCTGATTTATTGGTACAGTTTCATGTGTTGGTATATCTCATAGTGATAGTGTAACAAACTGTACCACTAATATCTCTACTTCTACTCTGTGGTAAGGTGGATGGGACAAGCATAGTGGCCAGGGAAGAATTCTACAGGTGTTCTGACAGGTGGTTGTAGCCACCTTCCGGTTGCAGCCGGAGAACATTGGGGGTTGTAGCCTCCTTCTGGTTGTAGCCAGAGATTTGGGGAGTTGGAGCTTCCCTCAGGTTGTATCCTGAGAAACTAGGAGGTTGGAGCCTCCTTCCAGTTGTAGATAGAAAACAAAGGAATTTGGTGCTTCCAATGAATGTAATTCTTCAAGACATATAAGAAAAATAATTATGTGGTTTTCTCCCGATTTGGGTTTCCACGTAAAACACTGGTGTATTGTGCATGTGTGTGATTGTTTATTTATTACTGCTCATTATGGGATAATAATTCTACATTGATATAACATTTGAAGAAAAAGGATTATAATTACATTATTACTGATTCACCCCCCCTCTCAGTAATCCAACTGGATGAATGTTTTCAAGGCATGGTTGATGAATCAAGAATCTTGCATGTGGTTAGTGATAAAGAGAAAGATGAAAAAAAATCAAGTGGGAAACTTGTCATCAAAACAAATACAACAACATTCATGAGAAACCACTAAAAGTTGATTTTATTGAATCATGGTTGCAAAGCATTGTTGGCCAAGCAATGCAATAATATATTGGTCATATCCAGATCAGTTTTACTTCAGTATACTTTGGGAATGATTTTTACTCCTTGATAGTATCCCAGGCTGACATGTTCCCCAATTCTGGAGTTCATTCTATAGATCAGTTGGATGTTTGATGGCTCAATTGGAAATCTACCTACACTTTAAAAGTGTCATTTTCCGTCAAGTAGCATAGGTAGGTAGATATAGTTTGTACATAATTTGTTTCTTCAATCAAAGTTTTGCACAATAAAGCAGTTTCTAGATGGAGTCAATGTTTGAAGATGACTCAATGAAATAATGGATGAGGAATTACAAGGATTTATTGTGAAAATGACTCCATATCCCAATGGAGAAGTCATCCAAATCAATATTATGGATTCTCTGCAACCCACAAGGGGTCACTATCCCGTAGTTGGAGCCAAATGTTGATAAAAAAAAATAATCACCTAGGTTTCTGGCTCTTGGAAAAAAATATATATATATGGTATCATAGGAAAGAAATTTTGAAAGATTATCAGTTCATAGCATAGCCATCAATATCGACTTTTCCATGCATTTTAGGGATTAAAAATCTGAGTTTGTATGCTCAAGATATCTAGGTTTTTATTTAACCACCCAAAAAGTACTTTTTCCATGTGAAACATAACTAAAATCTTCTTGTAACCATGATTATATTCTCAGAACCACATTGATTTTCTTGAAACCACACTCGCTTATCTTCTTGGAACCACGTTGATTTTCTTGGTTCTATTATTAGCAATTTATACTAAGTCTTAACTTAGTCTCATTTTCTTGGTTCTTCATTCGATAGATTTTATTGGTTCTTCATGCCATACTTAGTATCATATTCTTTGAGGGATCACTCACCCCTTTCCTCCTCCCCACACCCCATTTCCCTTAGTTTTAACTCACTCCCTCTTGCAGTGCGGGATCACATCTCCTTTTTTCTTGCTCTCACCCTGCATACCTTACCCCCGTACCACATTCCCTTACTCCCTCTCCCATTTCCCTTGGTCTCATTTTCCTCTTGCAGACATACACTCCTTGCGATGCCATACACTCGTTTTTCCCCTCTCACCCCTACACCACATTTCCTTACTCCCTCTCACATTTCCCTTAGTCTCATTTTCTTATTTTGGACCTACAATCATGTTTTCATATCCCTTACCCCACATTCCTCTCACCCTAATCCACATTACCTCCCCTCTCTCTCGACCTTCTCCCCATTCTCCTACACTTAACCATTTTTCCTAAGTTTTTATTTCTCAAACCGCATCATACACATGGCACCCTATTCACCAATTATATTATGGCATGTGACATCCTATCAGATTGTGACATGTGGGCTATGACTAGGTGTTGATTTGTTAACTGGGAATTGACTTGTTGACTAGGCGCTAAATAGATGCTTATTGGGTGACGACTAGGCATTGATTGGGCATCAAAAAAATTATTGATTTATGAAATTTTCTAAGTCATGAAACCTACACCAAAGTCTCCATAATATCCTTTGTTCCAAATAAGTACTATGGTAAATTTTTCATTATAAACACTTAAAAACTCATGACCACAATGCATGTGGGATTGGAATTTGTTTTAAGAAGTCGAAATTTGATGAAGGGATAGGATTGACTCACGAGATCGATGGACGATTGCTAAGTAGCGAACTTCTAGAGGTCATAACTCGAGATCCAGACATTGTTTTTGGAAAAACTATACCTCGTTGTAAATTTAATTCGATGAGGTAGATTATGGAATAGGTTTCAAGAGGTGAAATTTCTCATAAATATCTCATAAAATGAAATAACAATTATCTATGTTTTCATGGTTTGTTGATAAATTTTCTTGGAACCTCAACTTCCCAAGATTATAACTTGAGATCCATAACTCTAAATTGCACTTGGGAGAACTCCTTGGAAATATGAGATGATGAAGATTGAATCTAGAATATGTTTTGTGGCTAAAAGGTTGAATATCTTGCTTAGAAAATTAAACACAGTCCACTTTTGTTAAAGGAAATCAACTTGAAAACTTGAAAATGAAGTTTATTAAATAAACTGTATTAAAAGAATAAGTGGGCCATACTTGGAGGCATGAATTTCAATGACATAAATTCATTAATGATAATTCAATAAAGTAAAATATAAAATTGGTTTACTTCAAGAAGGAATCGTGGAAATTTCTATAAATACAAACACTAACTACTTCAAGAGCATTGAGAGTATATTTTGAAAGGGAAAGAGAAGGCACCATCAAGAGGTTGGAAATCAGAAGTTTCTATAGTGGTGAAGAGTATGCAAGAAGCAAAGCTCTATCTTTCCAAGATTCGGTGGAATGTCCCGCTAAAACTTGTTGCTCTACATCTTCTTCTTTTTTGTTTATTTCCATCAAATATTCCATGAATGTACTGAAAACATGAAGATTTAGGTCTGAGTAGTTCTTTCTCTTGAAATCTTCAATCATCTTGTCACATTTTAGGTCCAAAGGATAACATCCCCTACTTGTAAAAAGTATATGCAATTCATTTTTGTTCATGTAATTTTCATTAAGACCTTGTTGAAGTTGTTTCAGTTCTCATGTTCCAAACATTATTTGAACTTGTCATATTGGGATAGTGTTATAAATTTCTCCTGCAAAGAACTATTTCAGGGCATTACATTACTGATTTCTCATACTTGAGTTGAAATCATGTAATTTCAAATGTATTTCCTATAAAAATATGTTTTGAGTTATAATGAAGTTATCATTTAAATTTCTTTGAAGACATGTCCATTTCTTCATCTTGTAAAATTCATAGCAGATTCCAAGTTGAGTTATTATTGCAAGAAATAAAGAATGTATGTTGAAAGGAGACTCCAAAACCTTGTAGATGCAATTCTATACTAACATGCTTTGTCCTATTTTTTCTTTAAATTATATGATGTATATTTATATATCTATATATAAGGATTGTACATGTGTATATACAAGATTTATTGGAAGATATTTCGATGTTTTCTCTTTATCATTCACCCTTTACATTCATTGTAGAACCATACAAAGAATCTTCCAATATTTCATCCAAAGAGGAGTACCACCTCTATAAAAACATAGGGGGATTTATATCCTCATGAGGTTGTTGTTTGGATATTGACCAATCTTAACATCAACACATACCCAACCACCAACAAGTCAGGCCATGCTACCTCCAGAATGCCCTTCAAAAACTAAATTCAAATTATTGATCAAATATTTAATTAATCAAGAACATGAAACTAGTGCATGCAATTAACAAGATTCAAGTTATACCATCCAAGAGATAAGAAGCATGTCATGCACAGAAAAATCCATCAAGTATGCATAATTAAAATCATCTCAAAGATAATAATTAATACATAGAGTAATAAATATACAGAGAAACATAGAGAACACTTATATTTTCAAGTAAATATTCACCAATTGGCTGCAAACCAAGAATGTTCCACCCAACCGTAGAAATTGTTGTTCCAAATATCAACAACAGGTCACCCCCAAGCTAGGGCTATGAGTACACAAGGATGGGTCCTAGGCCAACTCTAAACACACAATAGTTATTTATCTAGATCTCAGGTTTTCCCAACCACATAGCAATCCCAATTTTCCAACTCTCTTCCCCCTCAGCCTTCACAACCCAGAGAAATGAACACCTTTCTCTACTCTACAGTCCCTCAAGTTGTTCCATCTCTCTTCCAAGGATCCAATGCTACTATTCGGGAATATCAATGCTGGAAAAATCCAAGGATTCTCAATTGTGGACAAATCTTCTCTATATGTCAATGCATCCAAGCACTTGGGCATTCATTCCTCTCTAGAATAAAGAAACAATTACTTGTAGCCATATAGAAAAAAAATTCCTCCTCCATCCATTCATCTCCATTCCCAAACCAAGAGCACATGAATCAACAACAATGAGGAACCCCCCATCCCTTGACAACAAAACAATCAGCATCCAAAAATGGAGTGTGCCCCCATGGAATGAAGAACACCCAAAATGAATTATTAACCCCTCAATCGGCCCAAGAGAAGGTTTAAATAATTACAAGAACCATGAATCACATGGCCTCCCCCAAAAAGTTCATGTAATCATCCTTTCTAACTAAAACCAAGATGGGAGAATAAAATAATAAATAAAATACTTAGCCCCTTCAACCCCCTCTCTCGAGGAATCATATCCCCCTATCTCTCATCCTTCTCCATCTTGCAGCAAGTGATGTGTTTTATTAATATATTTGTATTATTGAATTCCTAGGAACTTTGTCCTTGCAACCTATCGACTCACCAGCCTAAGTCACATTTACATAATAAATTCTAGTTCATAGGTATTAAAACTAGAGTGTCACATCCCCCTCCCCTAATTTTTTCTTTTTCCTCAATGCACAACATCATACTGATGTTCTTAATATTACAAATATAGGCTATCTAACATTTAATCCATAGAGGAATTCTATCCAAATGCTTATATACATGGTAACTCCAGCCTAAAAACATCCATACATAGGCACTCTAGCCCAAAACATGCACAAGGATTTTACAATTTTATATTTTTGGCAGTGGTTCCAACCAATTGAAACAAGTCCACTGGAATTTATTTGTTCCATTCCTTTGTCATTAAGATTTATTTCCTTCTGGTGCTCTTCTTCCTGAGATTCCAGCTCCAGTATTCAACATCCCATCTGTATCACACACATACAGTCATCATGAGATATCATCATAACAATTTCACTTATTGAATGTCAAATATGTTTTATATAGGAAAACAAAGTTTCCCAAGGATGAAATTCTTGCTCATAATTCATTTAGCTCGTGCATCAATATATATTAGTGTTCCTTATGGTATTCCATCCCCACCATATCTGAGACCATCCCTCCTGCAATTTTCTCAATTTCCATGAAGCCAAACAAATTGTTAGCATACCATAACAATTTGCAACTATAAATTTCTCAAAAAAATGTTTTATAAGGAAACTCAAATTTCTCGAGTATGAGATTCCATCTCATAATTTATGGGCTCTTGTTGCAGAAAGCATCAATATATATTATTCCTTACAATAATGTCACACTCAAGACCACTCTTCCTGCAATTTTCCCAACCTTCAATCAACCAAACAAATTGTTAACATATAACAATTTTTAATTATAAATTTATGAATCTCTTTTATATAGGAAAAAAAAATTAGGGATGAAGTTTCTACTCATACGTTTGTATCTTTCAGTTGTAGATGTCAATCTTCCTTATGGCTTACAACATTTCCATATCCAAGAAAATCTACCTGCATTTTTTTTCTCATTTACACTCAGCCAAACCAATTGTTAGCATTCATTCACATTTAGTTCATGAAATGACCTAAGAATTTCCTCTAACAAGCAATTCAATCATTCCCATCCATTATTCATATTGAAACAAAATGAAATTATCATTCTTGTACATTATCGTTCTATATTTGTAACATTTTAAGAGTGCCAAAAAGTGATCTTCGAATTGTAATAGACCAGCAGTTCAATCATTCCCAATCATTATGTAGCTATTCTAATCTGCAAATTTCTTATTGCAATATCTAATAGCTCCTTGAAATGTTCTCAACTTCAAGATTTAGTAATAACCACATAATTTTAGTTGTTAGCACATTCATTACTAAGTAATATAATGTATATACCTGCATTCAATAATTCCTTTAAGCATAAACATATATATCTTAACTTGCATATGTGCAACTCTACCACTTGCACACTTTTATAACTTACTCATGCATACCTACTCAATGCACCCCTGCATTGATTTCAAAGTGTCAATGTCATGCATCCCACCGTGGTGAGTTGGAAGGTCTGGCCAATGCCTCAACAAATCATCCACACACTTCCTAATTACTTGCCTAACTATTTGGATGCCCTCCCTTTCAACCTGAACACAACACCAAGAATATAACTCTCGGGTGCTCTCCAGTGTTGGAAAAAAAGTTTCAATACAAACATCAATTATAGCAGGAAGGTTATCGGATCCCTGCATCATATCCTTTCCATATCCAATCATTTCATGGCATTTACTTCAACAATGTCTTCCTTTCCTTAGTTTGGTCCTCTCCTAGATTATTGGCATTTCAACAGTCTGTGAAATTCATGGATCTGCATCCACATGGATGCCACATTTACTTGGCTCACCATTTTCTCAAACACACCCAATGCACTCATGATCCCATCTAGTGTAACAAACAAAATATATAAATATTAAGTGATAATAATCATAAATAATAATAATAATAAGAATAAATATTTATTAATTGTATAAGGGACACATACTTTCATGGATGATCAACATATGTGACTTTAGGTTCTCTATATATTTGGCACTATCAATGTACATCTATTCATCACATATTATCTATTTTATCTCATTCTATATATTATTATTCAATATATTTATTTTCTAGTATGGATTACAGTTATTTATTCCATTTATGAAGGATGTACATCGTAAGAACCACATTGGTTCTTTGCATTGGTATCAGAGCTTTGTTATTGAGCCTAGCCATTGGCCATATAGGCTTGTAGCCTCATACAAAAAAAAAAAAAAAACTTTCATGAGTTTCTCTAATTTATCGGATCTTTTGACCACATGGGGAATTTTTCATTAAAAAAATCATCACTAAAAATTACCATTGAAGAAAAATCTTTTAGATGCAAGAAATTATAAGTTATTATGAGATATCAACTCAGAAGAAGGAAAAAAAAAAATAAAGGGGAAAAAAAAAAGGGAGAAGAAAAACAAAGAAAGAAAAAAAGAAGAATAAAAAAAGATAGTTTAAAATGGAAATATTCCAAAGAAGAAAGAAGAGTAAATATTTTATTTACTCGGTGGTTTCTAAGCCATGGTTTTGGTAAACCATTGTATAGTATTTTCCTACATATAAAAGAGATTTACAATGTGGTAACTTTTTTAGTGTACTTAATTAACTTGTGTAGAATTTTATTCATATAGGAAAAGAAGTTAATTTATCCAGATCTTTGACCACATGAGGGAATTTTTTCATTAAAAAAAAATCATCATAAAAAATTACCATTGAAGAAAAAATCTTTTAGATGCAAGAAATTATAAGTTATTATGAGATATCAAGAAGAAGGAAAAAAAAATAAAGGAAAAAAAAGGGAGAAGAAAAAACAAAGAAAGAAAAAAGAAAGAATAAAAAAAAAGATAGTTTAAAATAAAATATTCCAAAGAAGAAAGAAGAGTAAATTTTGATTTTACTCTCGGTGGTTTACAAGCCCATGGTTTTGGTAAACCATTGGCCCATGGTATTTTCCCTACCTTATAAAAAAAAGAATTTACAATGGTAACTTTTTTAGTGTGCCCAATTAACTTGTGTAAATTTTATTCATATAGGAAAAGTAAGAAGAGAGGGTATCATATCAAATATTGTGGAGTTAGAGATATCCACAAAAAGACGAGGAAAGTTAAAGGATTTCAAAAAAAAAAAAAGTGAAAAGTGTATTGTTTTAAAAGTAGGTTCTTGAAATTCATACATTTATCATTTATAAAAAATAAATAGTAAGTGAATTATGACATCTACAAAGAAAACATTATGAATGGAACTCGCCCTTGTCCATATTGTAAAAAGTTTTTTTTTAGTAGAAAATCAAGGTGACACGCATTGGGAAGTGAAAATAAAAGAATTAGAGAACCAACTAATTCATTATCAACAACACAACAGAAATTTACAATTTCAATTTGGGTTGTAGAAAACGCTAAAAAACCAAGAAGAGAGACAAAAACAAAATCTTGAGGGAAAATTACTAGAAAAAGACAAAGACATTTCTTACTTAAAAAGAGATAACCAAAAGTTATTGGTACAAATAAACAAATAAAAATATAAGAAGCAAAGGGATTAGAAGTTTGAACAAGCTAATTGTGATCTCATTAAGAAATTAACAGAGAAAGATGAAGAGAATTGTTGTTTAAAGAACCATAATCAAAGCTTGGTTGAACAAATAAAGAAGTTAAAGAATGAGAAGAAATTAACTGAAAAAGATGAAGAAACATCTCACTTAAGAATACTTAATCAACAATTGCTTGCACAGATTAAAATTTTAAAAAACGAAATAACGAAAAATTTGGAATAAAAAAATGAGGACGATAAGTCAGGAAATAAGGAAGAACTTTTACGTTTAAGGAGACATAATCAAGAATTACTTACCCAAATTAGAAAGCTAAATCATGATAAGAAGTCTTTACAAGAAGAGTTAGATCACAAAGAAACAATGACTAAATTAGTTGAAATAGAGAGGCTTCTAGTTCAAAAAATACAAAACTTAGAGAAACAAACAAACTGTAATCCAATTGAATTACCTGAAACTTAAAAAGTTGAAAAAAGATCCAATAAACAATATTCAGAAGAGATTTGGGTGCCTTGTCATCATCCAAATCACAAGAGTTGTTACGACGAACAACAAAGTCAAGAGGAATATAAACAATGTTCTTCTTACCAACAGCTAAAATACAACATTGAAAAAGAACGAAGACAAAATCGACAACTTCTATGGATTCCTAAAATAAGAAATCCTATCCGAACAATTAATCATCAAATAGTTCCAATGAAAGTAGATTTGGGATGGATCACTTCCAAAAAGATGCAGCATATTACTTCAAGAATTTGAAAATTATATCATTTTGTTTCTTCAAGTGTAACACTTAACAAAAGATCATGAGAAGTCGGTTCGAGTTAGAAAAAGAGATAGGTCCTTCTCTAATCATGCTTTGAGGAAAAATCATTTTTAAGGGGGAGGCATTGTAACATACAAAATATATAAATATTAAGTGATGATAATCATAAATAATAATAATAATAATAATAATAAGTAGTAGTTATTAATTGTATAAGGGACACATCCTTTCATGGATGGTCAACATATGTGCCTTTAGGTTCTCGATATATTTGACACTCTCATTGTACATCTATTCATCATATATTATCTATTTTATCTTATTATATATATTTGTATTCAATATATTTATTGTCTAGTATGGATTACAGTTATTTATTCCATTTATGATGGATGTTTGTCGTAAGAACCAGATTGGTTCTTTGCATCTATAATTTAACATGAATCATTCAAGTCTTCTATTTCTGCAGTCACTCACCCTCTAGGCTCAGGCATCCCCTTATCTGTTACACAGTCCGTCGGGTGATCCATCATTCGCCAAGGATTCCTCACACAAGAAGAGTACCGAGAATTATAGAGTCTTACAGCCAAGGCATCCCTTTGTCTAACTCCAACATCGAATATATCCTCCCAACTGTGATCAAGGAATATCATGGGTTTCAATGTCACAACAGTGGCCTTTCTTTCCATGATTTCCATTTTAGCATCCATCATATGTCCCGTTAGGATAGATATTTAATTTCACCTGTATCAGTTGCATACAATAATCGTGAGATATTTTACATCAATTTTCATTCAAAATATTTTAAATATGTTACCCATAGATTTTGAATTTCATGTATCCATCTTCAGATCTGTTCCATATAGGAACTCAGATCCCGCAAGTATGAGGTCCCTTCTCATAACTATTTGGATTTTTGCAACAATAGGCATCGACCTTCCTTATGGACTTACTTTGTTGCCATATCCAAGACCATATTCCTTCAAATATCAACCTTCACACAACCAAATATATTGTTAGCATTCCATGCACAATATATTTCCATCATACATTTACAATGGCTCACAAACAATTTTTCAAAAAATGTGCATACTAACAATTACATCACTTTTGTTCACTAACTAGATGAAACATGAGGAAATTATTACTCTCTACACATGCATTATTTCAGCATACCATATTTCTATAATGAATTTGATCTTCATAGTAATTCAACCAATGTGACATTGTCCATGGCCACATTTATACACAATGCACCTTGCCATGGTGAGTTGGAACTCATCCAACCTCTCTCCGCATGGATTTTTTTATTAGCATTCATTTCAATAATAGGTTTATACCCCTTATTTTTGTTGGTTACTAATTCACAACCAACACATTTCTAACATTTTGTTATTTCATATGAATTCATTCCAAAGTTAAATAACTTTAATTGTTAACAAAGGCCTTCATACTTTACCAAATCGAATGGTAAATCATTCCAATGAATGCATTCAAAACACATAATAATATTACTTTACAAGTTGAATTCTAGCTAAGGTAATTCTTACCTAAATTCCCTTTAGCAATTATGCAACATCATACATCAAATTCATACCTACATAGCTGCCATTTAATTGGTCTGATGTTACCTTATTAGTTGGTACCAGTAGGAGTTTTCATGCCTCCTTCACCGACTTTTTATTCAACATTTCATCTTCATGGTGTTCCTTCATATGGATGACTTCCATATGCAGCACCATCAATTCGTTCATCCATGTAGTAACTTCCCCTTTCCTAGCACAACAACCATCATTAGCAACTTTAACATTCATATATATAGCAGTAGACTACTCCTAGTCTACAACATGTTATATGTACTCTTAAACAATTCCACATGCATTAATGTATATCTACCTAAATTAATAATTCATCCTAAACATGTCCATGACTGCATATGCTCTTCAGCTTCATGTGTTATATATGGTTTCCCAACGTCCATATCATAGCAACTTGCATCAACTTATTTCATCGTGTATAACTCCCATCTTGTTCATGGTTGTCCTACAATCTATTGGACTCTTGTCATCCTTCTTTGAAGTCTAATTACATTTTTCTTTTTAAAATAATTTTGCACATAATGTATTACCTTATGTCACCCCTAAACTTTGTATACATGAACCATGCTTCCAGTGGACCATTTCACTACTCTAACAATAAAAAGTGGAGGTGCTACTCCAAAATTATATAATTGACCCCTAGAGATGATGCACCTACAAGCCACCAAAGGGATTCTTCAAGTTTTTGAGAAAAAGGTGCTTCCTAGCTCAAAATTTAGGTGGACAAATGTCTTCTCCTCCTCAACATTTTTCCAATGACTATTCCTATGTCTCATTCTGATTTATGAGCTAAAATTTATGGCTTCCTGAAAAGTCTCTTTCACCTCATTTATACACTTTCTCCACTGGTGCAAATTTCACTAGAAGGTCAACTTCTGTCAAATGTAGCAGAAAATTCACAAAGAACCAAGAAAATTTTTTATTGGGAACAGATGGTATTTATGATGGTGAACAAAAAGAAGCTTTAAGACTTGGAATTGGATGCTACAGTAAGATTCTACAGAAATATGGAATCTCCAACTTTGTCTATTTTACAAAAACAAAGTTCCCATTTTCCTTTATTTTCTGAAACCACCCTTCTTAATCACCCCTCTAAGTCTAATTTTGATTTCATAATCAATTTCGTCTCTTCCATATCTTTTCTAATATTATTCGTTTGCTTAATTTCGATCTCAGAGAAAAAAATTGTCTTATGAATTTTTATGGGCATTTTCCTTCTACAAAGGTCTTCCTGTCTGATGTGGCCTCCATGTAGACCAATTCCACATGGGTTGGATGACATGGAATTAATGTGGCATGATGATGTGGTGTTGATGTGGCATCATTGGTTGACATGGGATCAACCACCTGTCCACCAGTCACCAAGGACTGCCTCCCCTTCTCCTTTCCTTTAAACACCTCTAGTCCCAATCCGGTCCACTAGTCATACCATGGAAAAACTATTATCTAACTCTTGTGATCAAACGTCGGTCTGATCCACCGAGCAACCAGCATTCTGCACAAATTCCACACAATTTTGTCATTAGAAATTGTTATGGTCTAAGCCATCGAGCACCGACCTCCATACTCACACCTCAATTTGGTTGCATGTTTGTCAACCCCAGTCCATTGACCCTTGCACAAGACTCTAGCCAAACTTCCATCTCCCAACCAAAACTGGTCTGGTTCATCAAGCCATTGTATGCAAGTTACACATAACTTCTATCAAACATCTCTGGTCCAATCCACCGGCCCATTAGGCACTCCGTGTAACTTATATCCAACAAGGGCGATCTGATGTCGACCTGATCCACCAGTCACCAAGTCGTCGGCCAACCCAGTCAAAAGTTTACGTTGTGTGCAAGCTCTGCAAGGTTTTGTGGCTTCCTTTTCATACACAAGTATAAGGTTCCCTTTTTATTATAAACCATTTAAGTGATATTTTCTCATTGCATGTGGGATAAAGAGATACAACGGCCACATATCAATGGAAGAGAATCTATGCAGAGGCAAGATCAACAGTCACTGAGGTCGTCATGTTTACATTGTTTCTTGAAAAAATGCAAGTGGCTTCATGAATAATGTTGATCATGTTTCATTGGTGGCCAAGGAGGGTGTTTTACACTTGATCTGAGCAGGAACCTTGAAATTGTATAGGAAAAGAGATGAAACAGTGATCCATAGATGCCATCGAAGAAGCTTGATCTCCTCATTGCCTCCAAACAAAGACCATTTTCTCTCTGTGCAAACCTATTTCTTCTATAACATACCCTGAAACTTTAAGAAGTCCAAGAAACCACATGAATTCTCTTCTATGGAGTTGTCCTATAGAAAAATAATAATTTCACCCAAAAGAAAATCCTCATGCAAACAAATTTTGTTCTATATCATACGCTTGAAGGCCTGGCACTGCAACCTACAACTCTAGTACCAATTTGTAACATACCCAACCACCAACAGGTTGGGCCATGCTACCTCCAGAATGCCCTTCAAGAAATAAATTTGAATTAATGATCAAAACTTTAATTAATCAAGAACATGAAAATAGTGTATGCATTTAACAAGATCCATGCTATATCATCAAGGAGATAAGAAGCATTCCATGAACAACAAAATCCAACAAGCACGCATAATTAAAATCATCACAAAGATAATAATTAATAAATATCAAAATAAATATACAGAGAAACACAAAGAGCACTTATCTTTTCAAGTAAATATTCACTAACAGGTTGCAAACCAAGGATGTTCCACCCAACCATAGACATTGTTGTTCCAAATATCAATACAAGGTCACCCCAGAGATAGGGATATGAGTACATAATGATGGGTCTTAGGCCAAATCTAAACATGCAATAATTATCTATCCAGCTCTCAGTTTTTCCCAACCACATAGAAATCCTAATTTTCCAGGTCTCTTCCCCCTCAGCCTGCATAACCCAAAGAAATGAACATATTTATTTTCTATGTAGTCCCTCAATTTGTTCCATATCTCTTATAGTGCTCCAATGTTACTGGTTGGAAATATCAATGACAGAAAACTCCAAATATTCTCAATTTTGGATAGTTCTTCTCTACATGCCAATGCATCCAAGCACTCAAATATTCATTCCTCTCTGGAATAAATAAAAAATTGCTTGTAGTAATATATAAATGGCTCACCTCCTCCAACCATTTGTCTCCATGCCTAGACCAAGAGCACATGAGTTAGAAAGAATGAGGAACCCCCTATCCCTCAACAAAAAAATAATGAGAAGCCAAAAATGGAGTGCTCCCCTATGGAATGAAGAACATTAAAAATGAATTATTAATCCCTCAATCAACCCAAGAGAGGGTTTAAATAATTACAAGAAACATGAATCACATGGCCTCCCCCAAGAAGCTCATGTAACCACCATTTCCAACTAAAACAAAGATGGGAGAAAAAAATAATAAATAAAAGACTTATCCCCTTTAGCCCCCTCTCTCATGGAATCATATCCCCTATCTCTCGTCCTTGTCCGTCTTGCATCCAACGATGTGTTTTATTAATATATTTGTAGTATTACATTCCTGGGAACTTCGGCCTTTCAACCTATTGGCTCACTGATCCATATTTTATTGATAACAACATGAAGGCAGAGATATTACAAGGAAATACATAGATATATTGCAAGGAACACAGTAATACAGTAAAAATAAGATTCTATTAATGATTGTCTGGAATACAAAATATTGTAACATGCAAATCACACAAGCTAGCTAGAATGGTGGTAGCTTATCTATGAAGAGAGAGATGTGTCGGCTACGCTCATTCACAAGAAGTTGATTAAAAATAAGTTGAAATTTTATTTTAACATAAATCATCAATGAGAAAACCCTAACCCCAGAAGATTAAGTGCCAAAAGGTTTGTGGGCCCCGATGTGGTTAGTTGATATGTCAACTTCCTAGGGGTACAACTCTTGCATATGATCTCCATTTGGGTGCTCAATACACAGTCATAAATTTCTAGCTGAGTGCACATTCCATTCATCCTAGCATCTGCCTTCAATTACATGCTAGTCATTGTCGGGCCAAAAAAAGCATTGTTTAGGGCCTCAAAACAACTCTGGAAGTTTGGGAATCGAAAAAAACTGTAGAAAAACTGCCAAGATGTGGAACCATGTCGAATTAGTGGAAAAGGTGGGTGACCACCAGTATCCACCTCGATCATTCCTCCCCCATTAGGATGCAATGGTCCCCATTGTATCAATTTCTTGGGGAAACTTATGTTGAACCTGGCTCCTAGTGAGCCACTTTACCTAGTGAAGAAACTACCCTTCTTTGACGACCCGATAGAATTGGATGTTTTGTTGGTGGGTGACCTTCATCTTGGTGTCCATGATCCAAGCAATGGTCACCTATTCAATGTAGTCATGATTGGTTTCTTTAGGGGCCAAGTGCTCATACACGTCTGAAGTGTCCAACAAAGGTGTAAGATATGGTCCAAATAGTTCCACATTAAATATAGGGTGTTGTTGACACGTGGATCCATCATGACCGAAATGGAAACCTTATGAGGATGAAAATCCTCCTATGTTTTTATAGATATGGTACTCCTTTGTCTGGGAGTTATAAAATGTGGGACTTTTAAAGAAGTTCTTCAAAGGGAAATAGAGTAGATATAACAGAAAACGGAAAATATTTTATTTTCTCTTAAAAGAGAGTTTCTGAGAGTGGACCAGGAAACACACACACATTCATACAGTTAAAGCAAATAAACAGAATTCCTCACATCCATCATAGTAGATCTAAGGATTTATGATCACATAAAAATTAAAAGAAAATGACCTGCATGCATAAGAGAACTTTGATAGAGTGATACATGGGTATCTCAAATGAAGATAACGATATATCAACCTCAAATACTTTATATTCAGAAAAACTAGGTTACAAAGTACAGTCGAGATTGTTCCCAAAATAGTTCTCTTGGAATTTCTAAAAATATATAGTTCAATACATTTCACTGAAATTAAAATGTTTTTGTTGTAATGACTGGGATTGGGGATCCCACATACCATAAATAAAATATGTATAAGAATGAAGTTCATATAAAGAAGAAAGTGGGCAGCAGAAGACAGCAAGACCTGGTAAGAAGAAAAAGGAAAATATTAGTCTTCGATTAAACCTTTCTATTTAAAGAGGTGGAGTAACTGGATGAAGATCTTGATAAAGACATAAATATGTGAGCAGTGTGAACTTACTAGGATGGTATCTCATGGTTTTTCATTTTCTCATTGATGTCCTTTTATGGCTTTCCTCGGCAGTTATGGGAACTGCCTCAACCGTCCTTTTCCCTTCATTAGTAATCTTGTTGACAACCTTTTTGAACCACCCCTTGATGTATCTCCTCATTGGTTCCACGTTGATTTAATGTCAGATTTTTATATTGAATAGTTCACCTTCCAAGTCTGTTAGATCAATAGAAATGGTGTGCAATGCTTCTTCAATACCTTGGTTTTAAATCAAATAATCAACTAGCCATTTTTCCACATCATCTTCACCATATTCAAGAATGCCATAGAATTTTTCAAATGACAGCCCTCTAAAGATCTCAACTTGTTCATCAAATGCTTGCTTGGTTAAAAACAATGAGTTGAGTATCAATTTCGAGTCTTGGACTTGATTGGTGCTTCCAGCTAGATCTATCTTAGTTGGCTTCTTGAATAGTTCCTATCTTCTAGTTATGGCCTAGCTACATGCTTGAATGATACCATTCAGGTTTTTAACCTTTTCTTTCCAGCATGTGTTCAGTTGTTTTATTCGGTTCGGGAAGGGATATCCTCCTCTCTTCTTCTCAATCCCATCATATTAGTAACTTTAACACCAAATGGTACAATTTCATCAAGGTAGAAACCTTGCTCATTTTTCAAATCTGCTTGCAGATATTCATCAAAAGCATGTGCTCGTGTTCCAAAAGAGACCATACTCTTTGACATTTCCCAAGCCTCTGTTATTAATTCCATTCTTTTCTTTACATTATTTTCCGCATAGCCTCGGGGTGATGTGAGAATTCTTACCGATCCTTTTAACTTTTCCCCAGGTGTGGTAGGCTCGGTCATTGCTAAAGGACTAGCCAACATTGGAAGGGGCATTAGAGCCCCCTCCAATTCTTTGATTCGCTCCTTTAACCTGACATTATCCACTTCAAGGTCGTTAATAGAGTGGTCTAGAGAGTATCCAGTTGCTCGGTGTATCTAGGATATTTGGGAAGGCGGCATGTTCCATAGGTTAATCTTTGAATGATATTTCCCCTTCTTATTCTTTACATCTCTTTTTTCAATAATCAAATTTTTGGATTCGCTGTCAAAAACAACGCTTTGAAATGAAAAAGACTCTTCTTTGTCGAAGGTATCGGTCCCAATTATTTTTATTTGAGGGCTCTGGGGAGCAGTATTCTCTAGGTGGTCGTCGTTGGGGAACACTTTCTCAATGTCAATTTTTAGATCCATGTCCTCAAGGGAGAGATAATGGATATCACTTTCTCTCAAAGGTCCCTCCTCTTCTTGCACAATTTTTTTTCTTTTCTTGCTCACTGGAAGTTTATGAGAACTTTCAATTTTTCCAAAAGGAGGGTTCGTATCTCCTTCTCCGCCTGAAGAAATTTGGGTGAATTTCTTCCTTGGGTAGGTCATTGGAGAATTTCTCTGAGATGTTGTACTCTTGGGCATGACAGTCAGGTATTGGGCACTTCTCTCACCCAGAAATTTTCCTCTCTGCATGTACGACTCATTGGTGTTGAGTATTTTCTCTAGGTCGTCAGTGTCATGAGTAAGAGTGCCTGAGGTGTTATCTCCATCTTCATTCAAGATAGTGTTAATGAAAGAATTGATGAAATCGATAGCCAATAGGTGTTCTACAAAAATACCATTAGGGTCGAACCCTTTTACTTTTTTAACATATTTCAAATTGAGGTTGTGGAAATGATCTGTGAATTCATCAATCTTGTTCATATTCCTGAATATGAAATCCCAAACTTTCCAAGGCAGAGGTATGATTTTTTTTTTCTCTTTTAATGGAAAAAATGCAACCAATAGGTGTATTGCCTTTCTATCTGAGCAACAAACATTCTATCAGATATGTGACATAGAAGGAAGGAAGGATTTTCTTTGGATCCAAAAATCATTATAACGTTATAATTTTCCATTTGTTCTAGTCTCCCCTTCCTATCCAGGAACTTACTCGCCTGGTCAGACATCTGGGGAGCATTTTTTCCAAACATCAATTCTTTAAAAAATGAGACAAAATCATTAAAGACTTCATAAAAGTGTTGGGAGGCCTTGTGCCTCCATAATGATTGATACCAGAAGGCTACTGGGTCGAACTCATAGTTTACCTTCTTGCAGATAGAAAATCTTTGGAACTGACAGCAATGTGTTATCACAAAGACCAAATAAGATAACATAAAAAAAATTCTTATCCTTCTTGTATTGCATCAATTGGGAAGAGATTTCAAGGGAAAACAACTTATCCCAGTCGAATATGGCCTATTCCTTGACCGTAAAATAAAGAATGTAAAGAATCATCCAAGATATGTTGGTCATGGTCTCATGTCATGTTATTCTCGTAAAAAGCCATGCAATTTCCTGGAAGGGATTTTTTAATGCACCAACCTGCAATCTTGTGATGTCCTCGGGGACGGCTGCTAGGTTCTCCAAAAATTTAGGTAAGAGGTTGAGTCCTTTGTCATGATTTTTTAAGAACTCCCTACAATATTCACCCCTAAAGTTGAGTGTTGGCTCGGGGAGCCTCAACATCTTACGAAAAACCTGAGGTGACAGAGAGACAGGGGAATGTTCCCGCAACTGGATGATATGTTGGCTTGGAATATATCTCTTAGCACACCATGCAACCAACTCCTTGCCATCAAAAACTTTTGGGACACACCCTGCGCGTGCAATTCCAGACATCCAGATTATTTCATTCTGGGAAGAAGGGGATGACTAATAGGAATATGCCCTGGACCAATGAAAACTATGATCTTCTCGTCCAAAAATATTTAGCGTATATCCACAGAATTGTTGTCGACTTGCTGCCATAAGTTGACGGAGATATTCACTTGCTACAAATTATGTTAAGAATGAACGCTAGTGGGAGATAATATAATCCTCTGTAAATCATGTTTAATGTGCTTTAATAGGAGGTCTCCTCGAGACTTTCTTTAATTAATGGGCATCCCTTCGAACCTGTATGGTAAGTTATTGGCATTAAAAGCATAGTGTGTGTGCATTGGGAAAGGCATGAGGGTGGCAGGGACAGGTGAGGGAAACATGTGACTTCATATTTTTTGTGAACCCGGGAACCCGCGAACCCGAGAGCCCCCAATGGTAAAAGGTGTGAAATTGGATAGGTATGGGACAGTGCAGAGGCCAGACGGGTTCATGTTAGGTAGAATCACACTTAGGTAGTTTCATGGGAGTTCAGGGATCGAAATGTAGATTGCGTAAATATGTGGTGTAATATGTCTATCACGGAACACGGGAACATGAAAGCTCGATCCTGTCATCCCGGGAACCCACGATCTAAAATGTGACTAAGTGTTAGAACTAGAAAGGGGTAGTAAGAGGGAAAATGAAGAGGGAAAAATGGGTAAGTGTAGAAGAGGGAAAAGAAATGGAGAAACAAAATTAGGAAAGTATAAAAGGGGAGGGAAATTTTTTGGAAGCAGGAAATAACCTCAAAAACAAGCTCCAACTATGGGACGATGACCCCCTGTGAGTTGTCAAGAATCCAGAATCTCTTGTGACTAGGTGTTTCCACCCATTGGGCTATGGAGTGAGATTAAGAATATACAAACTAAAATTAAAATTATGTACAATGAGAATGAAAAGTGATAGGAGAAGAAACCTTTCAGATGTTACCCATTGACAGGTAGCATTAACCTTTTTCCTTTCATATATTGGAGCATATATGAGTTGAATCCCAATATTTTTTCAATGACATAGGGTCTGACTCAGAGTGCTTCAAACTTTGTGTGCATGGATGGATTTTCCTTGGATTCATTCCACAGTTCTCCCTTTTTAAAGTTATTCATAGTTGTGCTTTGATCAAAATAATTTTTGACGATCTATTGCCTCTGAGAAGTCTGGTTCAAGGCTTTGCTTCTTTCCTCCTCCATATTTAGCAATTGATTGATCCTTTTTTTAGTACGTGAAGTTTCTTCTGTATATTTCGTATTAACCATAGATATCAATTCATTAAGCTCAAGGTTAATTTGGATTTTTTCCTCTTTCCCATAGACCAATAGATACAGATTCATCCTGGTACTATCTTTCGGGGTTGTCCTACTTTCCCATATTGCATCTGTCAGCTTTAGGTGCCAATTTATCTGGTTTCCATCAACAATTTTCTTCAATATATGCACAACTATTTAGTTAGTGGATTCGGCAAGGCCATTTCCTTGTGGATAATAATTTGAAGACTAACCCATAATGATCCCATATTGTTCGCAAAACTCCATGAATGTTTACCCAATGAAGATCTAACTGTTTTTGTGATGGATTTATCAGGAACTCCAAACTTGTATAGAATGTTGTCTTTGAGGAATCCAATCAATTCTTGAGCGTCAGCCTTCTTCATCGCCACTACTTCTGGCCATTTTGTGAAATAATTGATAGTTGTTAGAATGCACATGTTCCCTTTGTTGGATTTCAGATTAATCATCCCAACGACATCAAGTCCCCATTGGAAAAATAGTTTTTCCAAGACAATCGGCTACAAAGGAATTGCAACTCTTTTCATTTTTCCTAAGAAGTGGTGGCATGACAAACATCTCCTTATTGTGGCATATGAGTCTTTGAAGCTTGACGTCTAGTAGAGTCCTGCTCTGATTATTTTCTAAGTATTTGCAGTGGGTGAAAAGTGTCCACCACATATTCCCTCATAAAATTCTTTGATCAGTGTCAGAGCTTGATTCTCATCGATGCATCTCAACAATATACCATCAAAATTCCTTCTGAAAAGTATGTGAGCAATCAATACATACTTGTTCGCATTCACCTTGAGTTTCCTTCACTCCTTGGAACTCATTGTAACAAGGAATTTCTTGTATCTTAAATAAAATATGATATCTTCACACCATTCTAAATCAGCTAATGGTTCCCCGACTGAGATTGAAATCATTCCATCAACTGAGTCCCCATTTTCCATAATCTTGCATAATACTTGTTCATTTATTACCTTCAACGGTTTTATCTCGATATCATACTCTTGAATCTTTTCTAACCAGTTGGCCCATTTTCCTTCCCTCAATTGTTGATTTAGGAGCATCTTGACAGGGGACGAGGGGACATAGGAAATCACATGAGATTTTAGTATATAAGTCTGAAAGTGTGCCACATATTTTACAAGGTTCAATGCCTATTTCTCGAGTTCTAAATACCTCAAATCATGGTCATGTAAACTTTTTCTCATAAAACTTATGGGAAGCTCTTGTCCGTTGATATTTTTTTGAGTGAGGACAAACGCGACAACTGCCTCTATAGAAAATGAATAGATAATGAAATCCTTTAGAAAATATGGAATAATGAGGACAGGAGTGGTAGTGATGGCCCCCTTGATATTGTTGAATGCTTCCTGATTATCTGTTTTCCACTTGAACCTTTGTTTCTTCTTCAACAATAAATTGATGGGATTTAAAATGCTTGTGTAATCAGGGACAAATCTTCGAACAAAATTAATTTTCCCGAAGAATGACTAGAATCCCTTATTTGATGTCGGGGGGTTGAGTTCATTAATCACTTTAACTCTTTCTGGGTCAATGTAAATACCTTCCTTGCATACAATTTGACCCAACAACTTTCCTTGGATCACGACAAACAAGCATTTCTTTGGGTTGAGAGAGACGTTGTATGATCTACATCTTTCAAAGACTTTTCTTAAATGATGGATGTGATCTTCCCTTTTGCTTGAATGCACTATCAAGTCATATTGGTAGTCTGCCATGAACTTTCCTATTAGTTCGTTGAATGCATGATCCATGGATATTTAGAATGTATCCCCAAAATTCTTCAAACCGAAGGGAATTCTAGCGTATGCATACGTCTCCCATGGTGTGATAAATAATGTTTTTTCTAAATCCTCTTCAGCCACAAAAACTTTATCATATCCAGAGAAACCATCCAACATAGACATGCATGTCGATCTCATGACTTGCTGAAGCAGAAACTCCATGTTGGGAAGCGAAAAAATATATTTTATGATCGCTTTGTTAAGATCTCTGAGGTCGACGCACATTCGGATTTCCCTGGTCTTCTTCCTCACAATCACTAAATTTGAAATCCAGTCTGAATGTCTGATGGGATAAATTATTCCTGCTTTCTTCAACTTCTCCAAATCCATCTTTACCAGAGGCTTCAACTTGGGATTCATCATTCTTATTTTTTGTTTCACCGGTTTGGCTTCTTCCCTCAAAGGAATGACATGCTAGAATATTTTTTTGTCATAAGCCTTTAAGTTGTCATAATTCCAAGCAAACACATCAATATATTCCTTGAATAAGGCGACATATTGATAAAATTATTCGGGGGTACAATTGATTCTCAAATTGACATATTTTAGGGACTGGTCTATTCCGATATTGACTTTTCATTCCTTGTGTGAGGATCATCCCCTGGATTAAAGCTTCATATTCTGCCTCGTTATTCATGCATGGAAACTCCAGTCTTACAGCGTGAGGATGTGTCGTCTTATCTGGGATTACGAGAACAATACCAACTCTATTCCTTGATTTAGAGCATGCTCCATCGAATGACATTCTCCAGTAGCCTTCAAATACACATTCTAGGACCTCCAAGTCTTGAACTTTTTCTAGGCTTTCATTCTACTCCATGTCCAATATAGCATAGTTTTTTAGCTCGGCGTCTATGTAGTCTTCCATTAATTCACTATCCTTCTTCTTGAAGGAGAAATTTTTTCTGGGCTCTTGGGGTACTTTAATCATCTCTCCCTCCTTTCTTGGTATCATCAGACAACTATCTTCGTTCATTATATATCCACCAATAATGGAGGTCCAATCTCTTCCCACCACAACCCCATATGTTAGAGGCAGATCTACCACAATAATATTAAAAACTATGATGATATGGGAAGTTGTGGTAATCCAAGCATAGAAATCCTTGATTTCTCCATATTCCAACACTTTTCTCGAATCGATGGCATATATGCTCTCACCATTTTCATAATATTTAATGCAGCTCATGCCCAATGCTTCCATGACCACGAGTGGCATTATATTATTTTTCGCACCAGTATCAACTAAATAGTTATCTAATGCAACATCATTGTTTTCAATTGAGATGTAGTATGGTGGAATGTTACCTTTCAACTTTGCAGTCAATGGGCTCCAGTTCTATTTTGGAGTGGTAACGACAACTTTCATTCATTCTGATGGATCATCCATCAATTTCAATATATTTTGCCTTTGATGAGGAATGTTCATCACTTCTATAAAAGGCAAGGTTATCCTTAGTTTACTTAAGTCCTCCATGACATTGTACATCATTTGAGTTGATCTTGTTGCTATAGGTTTCCTTGTGGTTCCAATTGTCACCTTCTCATTCGTCACTTTTTCACTGGATTTTTCTTTTTCTTTTTCTTTGTCGGAGTCACCTTTATTCTTGGGTCTATTTACAAATCCTATTGTCTGGGTGACGTTTTCTTGCAAGTTAGGATCGTCGTCATCCTCTCCATATATGTACATGGACGCCTCGCATTCATCCATCTGCACGGTCTCAAAGAATTCATCAGATAAGTAATAACCTTCTTGTTCGTTCATTTTCTCATCACAGACATCATTGAAAACAACCATATTTGGAGTGGGTTGTATGGGAACCCTTGGTCTTGGTGGGTCATTAGTATTCTCGAATATGACCCTATTTTCGGGGGGAGGGTTCGTCCTTTGTTCAAGAATTGAAATTCTTGGGTTTGACATGTAATTATCTCCCCTTCTCAGCCTGTTTATTTCATTCTGGATCTATTTGATGGTCCTATTCATCTATGCAATCTCAATTCTCTTCTTTGTTTTGTGTGTTGTTGCAAGGTCAACTTTTACATCAGGTATGGTTCCCTTAACAATTCTTCCTCAAACCATTTGATTCTGAGTTTATTGAGGTTTAAACTCTTCATTTATTCTCGAACTGGAAGCTCCTTGATTATCGATATTCAATCCCCTCATTTGTCTTTGTACTTTTCCCAATATAATGGTAGGGTCGACGCCCATTTAAATCATGATTTCTTCCATCTCAGTAGTCTTAGTCATTGCTTCCTCCAGGGTGTCCATTTGGGATGTTCTAATGGAATATTTCACATTAGGGGGCATTGCATTTTTATAGAAACCGAGAATGACCAAGTCATTTGGTATTCTGTCTTCTGGGATTCTACTCAAAGTCTTATTAAACCTGAGATTAAAATATTGTATCCTTTCATTATTCCTTAACCCAATCTGTGTGAAGTTTGTGAGGAGGGTATGGTAGGAAATTGGGGGGGGGACATATTAAGGAACATAACTTCAAGGTCATTAAACGAGCGAATGGATCTACTGGGAAATGTTGTATACCATTCATAATCTCTTTCTGATAAAGTTTTCACAAAGAACCTCACCATGACATCATCATGTTTCACTCAGTTGAAGTCAAAAACGTCAAGAATTAAATTCAAATGCCTCTTTGCGTCAATTGTCCCATCTCCAGAAAATTCCTTCAAGGTTCCCTTAGGGAGAACTGGGAGTTCATGTTTTTCACCCATGAGATTAAGAGGGGAATATCTTGACCTCCTTCTATTTCCAAACCCTGGGATTCCTTGGTTTCTTCCAGCATCTATTTTTCCTCCTTGTCTCTCCTCATGATGTTTGATCTGGGGTTGTTCATCTCTTGTTGCCATTTTTTAAGAGGTTTCAGAACTTTCACTTCTAGGGATAGAGAGTTGTTTACTTTTACTTTGGGTGATGGGTCCATTGTACTCGTCCAGCTTCAATCTTGACCTTGTTCTTGTGATGCTCTAGCCAATCTTTGAGTTCTTCAATCTTGTCGTTCTTCTCTCCTTTGTCTTTGGAGAATTTCTTTATCTTCTTCTTGGATAAATATCTGTCAGGACCCTTCTAACTCCTCTTAAGTATGGGTTGTTGATATTTCTAGATTATATAATTGGTGCAAAATTCTTCATTGATTATTCATTCCAATTTATAACTGGGGTTGGTTACCCTAGGTTAAAGTCATATATTTCTTTCAAAACGTTGGGCCAAGTTCTGAATTTTCAATTCATGTCCCTAGTATGGTCACCAAAAATGTTGACACTTGAATCCATCAGGACCGAAATGACAACCTCAAGAGGATGCGAATCCTCCTTTGTCTGATATTTATAAAATGTGGGACTTTTAAAGAAGTTCGGCAAAGGGAAATAGAGTAGATATAACAAAAAACATAAAATATTTTCTTTTCTTTTAAAGAGAGTTCCTGAGAGTGGACCACGACACACACACACGTTCATACATTTAAAGAAAATAAATAGAATTCCTCACATCCATCATAGCAGAGCTAAATATTTCTGATCACATAAAAATTAAAAGAAAATGATATGCATGCATAACAGAACTTTGACAGAGTGATACATGGGTAGTTCAAATGAAGGTAACGATATATCAACCTCAAATAATTTATATTCAGAAAAATTGGTTTACAAAGTACAGTCGATATTGTTCCCAAAATAGTTCTCTTGGAATTTCTAAAAAATATATAGTTCAATACATATTTTCTAAAATTAAATTGCTTTGTCATAATGACTGGGATTAGGGCTCCCATGGACCATAAATAAAATTGTATAAGAATGATTTTTATAAAAAGAAGAAAGTGGACGGCGGAAGACAGCAAGACCTGGTAAGAAGAAAAATGAAAATATCAGTCTTTGGTTAAACCTTTATATTTAAAGATGTGGAGTAACTAGATGAAGAGCTTGATAAAAATAGAAAGACGTGATCAGTATGAACTTACTAGGATGGTATATCATGGTTTTTCATTTTCTCATTGATGCACTTTTATGGCTTTCCTCGGTAGTTATCGAAATTGCCTCAACTGTCCTTTTCCCTTCATTGGTAAGCTTGTTGACAGCCTTTTGGAGCCACTCCTCAATGTAGCTCCTCATTGGTGTCATGTTAATTTCATGTCGGATTTTTATATTGAAGAGTTCACCTTCCAAGTGCATTAGATCAATAGAAATGTTGGGCAATGCTTCTTCAATATATTGGTTTTTAATCGAATAATCAACTAGCCAGTTTTCCATGTCATCTTCACCATATTCAAGAATGCCATAGAATATTTCAAATGATAGCCCTTTAAAGATCTCAAATTGTTCATCAAATGCTTGTTTGGTTTAAAAAAATGACTTGCGTATCAATTTCGGGTCTTGGACTTCATTGGTGTTTCCAGCTATATCTATCTCAGTTAGCTTCTTGAATAGTTCCTCTCTTCTAGTTATGGCCTGGATACATGCTTGAACGATACCATTCATGTTTTTTACCTTTTCTTTCCATCATGTGTTCATTTGTTTTATTCGGTTCGGGGAAGGGAGATCCTCCTCTCTTCTTCTCAATTCCTTCATATTAGTAACTTTAAAACCAAATGGTACAACTGCATCGAGGTAGAAACCTTGCTCATTTTTCAAATCTGCTTGCAGAATTCATGAAAAGCATGTGCTCTTGTTCCAAAAGAGACCATACTCTTTGACATTTCCAAAGCCTTTGTTATTAATTCATTTCTTTTCTTTATATTATTTTCCACATAGCATCAGGTTGATGTGAGAAGGCTTGTTGATCCCTTTAACTTTGATGATAATCAAATTTTTGTATTCGTTGTCAAAAACAGCGCTTTGAAATGCAAAAGTCTCTTCTTCGTCGAAGGTATCGGTCCCAATTATTTCCATTTGAGAGTTATGGGGAGCAGTTTTCTCTATCTGGTCATCATTGGGGAACACTTTCTCAATGAAAATTTCTAGCTCCATTTCCTTGAGGGAGAGATCGTGGATATCACTTTCTCCCTGCGGTCCCTCCTCTTCTTGCACAATGTTTTTTCTTTTCTTCCTCACTGGAATTTTATGAGAAATTTCAAATTTTTTGGAAGGAAGGTTCTTATCTCCTCCTCCACCTGAAGAACTATGGGTGACTTTCTTACTTGGGTAGTTCATTAGAGCGCTTCTCCTAGATGTTGTACTCTTGGGCATGACAGTCGGGGATTGGACACTTTTCTCACCTGGACCTTTTCCTCTCTGCTTGTACAACTCAATGGTTTTGAGTATTGTCTCTAGGTCATTAGTGTCATGAGTAGAAGTTCAAGTGGCATTGTCTCCATCTTCATTTAGGATAGTGTTAATGAAATAATTGTTGAAACCAACAGCCAATAGGTGTTCTACAAAAATACCATTAGGGTCAAACCCTTTTAATTTTTCATCATATTTCAAATTGAGGTTGTAGAGGTGGCCTGCGAATTTGTCAATCTTATTCATATTCCTGAATATGAAATCCTCAACTTCCCAAGGAAGAGGTATGAATTGATTTTTTCTCTTTTCATGGAAAAAATGCAACCAATAGGTGTATTGCCTTGCTATCTCAACAACAAACATTTTGTCAGATATGTGACATGGAAGGAAGGAAGGATTTTCTTTGGATCCAAAAGTCCTTATAAAATTATAATTTTCCATTTGTTCTAGTGTCCCCTTCCTATCCAGGAACTTACTCGCCTGGTCAGACATCCGGGGAGCGTTTTTTCCAAACAACAATTCTTTAAAAACTGACAAAATCATTAAAGACTTCATAAAAGTGTCAGGAGGCCTTGTGCCTCCACAATGATTGATACCAGTAGGTTAGTGGGTCGAACTCACAGTTTACCTTCTTACAGATAGATAATATCAGGAGCTGACAACAATGTGCTATCACAAAGACCAAATAAGATGACATAAAAAAATTCTTATCCTTCTTGAATTGCGCCAACTAGGAAGAGATTTTAATGGAAATCAACTTACCCCAGTCGAAGATGGCATGTTCCTTGACCATAAAATAAAGAATGTAAAGAATCATCTGGGAGATGTTGGTTGTGGTCTATTGTCCTGTTATTCTCTTAAAAAGCCATGCAATTTCTAGGAAGGGATTTTTGAATGCACCAACCTGCAATCTTGTGATGTCCTCGGGGATGGTCATTGGGTTTTCCAAGAATTTAGGTAAGAGGTTAAGTCCATTGTCATGATTTTTTAAGAACTCCCTGCAATATTCACCTCTGAAGGTGAGTGTTGGCTCAGGGAGCCTCAACATCTTACGAAAAACCTTAGGTGATAGAGAGACAAGGGAATGGTCCCGTAATTGGATGATCCATTGGCTTGGAATATATCTCTTGGTGCACCAAGCGACCAAATCCTTACAATCAAAAACTTTGGGGACACACCCTACGCGCACAATTCGAGATGTCCAGATTATTTCCTTCTGGGAAGAAGGGTGTGAATAATAGGAATATGCCCTGGACCACTGAAAACTTTGATCTTCTCATCCAAAAATATTCAGCATATATCCACAGAATTGTTGTCGACTGGCTGCCATAAGTTGACAAAGACATTCACTTGCTCCAAATTATGTTAAGAATGAATGTTGGTGGGAGATAATGTAATCCTCCATAAATCTTGTTTAATGTGCTTTAATAGGATGTCTCCTTGGGCCTTTTGCTAATTAACGACCATCCCTTCAAACCTGTATGATAAGTTATTAGCATTAAAATCATAGTAAATGTGCATTGGGAAAGGTGTGAGGGTGGCGGGGACGAGTGAGGGAAATATGTGACTTGATATTTTTTGTGAACCCGGGACCCCGCAAACCCCAGAGCTTGCAATGGAAAGAAGCATGAAATTGGCTAAGTATGGGACGGCATGGCAGTATGATGGGTTCATGTTAGGAAGAATGGGACTTAGGAAGTTTCATGGGAGTCTAGGGATCGAAATGTAGATCGCGGAACTCTGTGGTGAAATATGTCTATCATGAAATACGGGAACATGAAAGATCGATCCCATCAACCCGGGAACCCGTGGTCTAAAATGAGACTAAGTGTTAGAACTAGAAATGGGTAGTAAGAGGGAAAAAAAAAGAGGGAAAAATGGGTAAGTGTAGAAGGGGGAAAAGAAATGGAGAAATGAAATCAGGAAAGTAGAAAAGGCGAGGGAAATTTTTTGGAAGGAGGAAATGACCTCAATAGGTGCAAGCCAAGCAAAGGAGGAATACTTAATTCAAAAGAATTATCACCTAGAGCATTGGTAATGCTGTAAGGCTTGTATTGGAGTGGATGTAGCTTCTAATGGGGTCCTATGAGGCACTCTTTCTACAAATGCAATTATACATTATCTCCCACCTGAAACTTGTGTGGTACCTGATGTTGATTGTGGTGTTGTTTGTACTTGGCATTGGAATTCTGCAAAATATCATGAAATTGTTAGATGTGTTGTATTCGCTCAACAAATTTGGTCATTCGATAAGCCTTGATCTAAGCATGGGAAGAATCTTCCTATTCATTTGCAATGGGTAGATCTACATCAATTGGGTCCAGTGGATGGAACCTCAAGCACACTTGAAAAGGGTTGTGGAAAATAGAGTCGTGGAGGGATTTTTTATAGCTATGTTGAACATAAGGAAGGATTTTATCCCATGTGTGTGGATGTTTCAAATTGTACATCCTATGGATATGGACAAGCATCCTATTGACTACCTCTATGTGTCTATCAATATGTTGGTGGAAGGAAAATGATTTGGTCAGCTTGGTGTCCATCATCGACCATAGGATGGACCAAAGAGTACTCAAGAACCTACTATCTCGATCTAAAATTATTTTCCTTTAGAGTCCAAAATGAACCCAAACACGTTCAAAGAATATCTTGGCAGTGGCCTCGACTGTGATGCTCTTCTTGCAGGGTGTCAAAACTGTCATCTTAGAGAATCAATCAATGGTCATGAAGAAAAAATTGTTCCCATGCTTGGTTGAAGGAACACCAAACATGTGATCCATGGATATGGACTCCCAAGGCCTATGTGATGTAGGCAGAGGGGTGTACAATCCATATTTCTTGATGGTGGGCTTGGAAATGGTGAAGGAAGTGTTGATGCATGTAGCATCAGACATGTATTTCTGCATAGGTTTGGTCTATAGCATGTGTAAGTCATTCAAATCCTTTTATCTTAGTAACTTTACTTTAGTTAAAGGGATTATTAAATTAACATTATTTTATTAATTAATTATTGAATTAATTGAGTTATTTAAGGAAATGCTAAAAGTAATTAGCATTTAATATAAATATCAAGTGAGTGTGAGAAGCAATCTCAACCGTCAATCACTTTGGAGATTAGAAATATATTATAACTCATGATTATAAAAGCAAGGCTAGGGTGAAGGAGGAAGACACTTGATATTCTTGAGAGTAGAGAAGGATATTTTCTTTCGAGAGGATTGGATCACTAAGGTCTATGATTCAAGATCTTATATAGGTGGAGAAGGAATTCTATCTAGAGATCAGATCAAGGAGAAGAGAGAACAGAGGCTATCACAAGTGGGTTTTATTCAAGCAAATCCACAGGGAGGAGTTGTGTCGTACAAATTTTTCCATACAAGATTTGTGTACATGTACATGGGTGTCAGTGGAGACATGCTCGTGTACATGGGTGTACAGTAGGGACAGTCACTTACATATTGAAAAGAATTTATATATGTATCTTACATCAAATATGACTTTGTCAGGTTTGTCTACATTTGTATTTCTCTTGTGGGCCACTATCCCTGTTAGGAGAGCCCTGATTTTAGCATAATAAAATCATTCTCAACACTGGTTTTCCCTCTCAGTTTTTTCCAATGGTATCTACCAAAAAAAATTGGTGTTCAAGAGTGTATGATTTGGTTTCCAATTTTTTTCTTCCGCTATATTTATTGAGTTGAATATTTCAATAGTGTATTTTTATTTTGTGAGTTAATAATCTAATTTGTAGTAAAACAATCACTAGATAACAAGATACCTAGGTTCCGGAGTAAGATATTTTCAACATGGTACCAAAGTCCATGCTCTAAAGGGAAGACATATCTTATATCCATAGCAGTTGATAGAAGATCTATCATATCCTTAGGAGATATTAGCAAATCCATAACCAGTAGGAAGAAATTGAAGGACATATTTCAGGGGAACAATCATATTGAGACAGAACTAGGGTTTTGCAGGTTTATGGAGTTGTACCTGGGGTTAAAGAAGGGACAAGCACATACATATGTGAGTCTCTTTGGACCCAAGTGCATGTATGTGGGTAGAAAGAAGCACAGACACATACATAAGCAGGTAGAAATAAGCATAGGAGTGTGCATGCACTAGGGTTCAGTTGTGATAGGTGTGTACAAGTCAATACATGAGAAGTTTCAGTAGCCATCGCAGATCAGTAGGTCCAAACAGTGGGAAACAGAGTCCAAGCAGCAGAAAAATTATGTTGGGTGGCTTGCTGAGAAATGGCAGGAGGTCGAGCAACCAACAAGGACATCTCTGATAGGTGGAGAAGGACTTCCATATAGATATATAAGCCACATGAGAGAACATAGGAGAAAAGAAGGAATTTTTCTCATGTTCTTGAGTTTTCCACTTAGGATCAAAGAAGAATTTTTTCTCAAGTGTTTGAGCCATGAAGGACAGTGACTCAAGGGGATATCAGATGGGTGAATAAATACTTTCATCCAAAGATCATGGGATGATAGATATATTGGATTCGATGACTCATAAATAGAGAAAAGAAGGGCTTTGGATCAATCATATCTTAGCATGGGATGAAGAAGTAACTTCACCTAGATATATTTTCATTTCAAAGGAGAAGAGAAGTCGATGGGGAAGCAACAAATAAATCTGGTAACAAGGACAGATCTAGGAATATCTTAGCAACATATCTAAGTTTTAGAAGTCGTAGGAGCAGCCAAAGCCACCTCGGAGAAGTAGAAAAATCTGGTAGCATGGAAAGATCTGGGAAACTGAGTAGTTGTAGGTACAAGATTGTACAACAATAGAAGAGGTGCTAGGTTGCAAGAGTTGGTTATTTCTCGGTGGACCAAAAATACACATATAATGAGATAGTGAGATCTCATTGAATTGGGTGGAGAAGAAATTTCATCCAAGTGTGCAGGGGCAGGGTCCAAGGAAAGGATCATCAAGGAAGATAGTAGCCAACAATATCGAAAGATTGATCTTGAGGTATGAAAGGCTAGGTCATTTTTTTCATTTTATTATTCCTTAGGTAGACTATTATACCAGGACAGGAGTCCAAATTTTGTTTTAACAAAATAAACTAGAGATAAAAGCACGATATATATTCAGTAGTCTGACAGAGGGCTCAGGGACCCGTGTGGAGTTTGGTGATGATGTCAAGTATGCAATAAATGGAATGGTAAATTTCATGTTCTAACTTGAGTCGGGAGGTTCGTTAGAGGCACGGGATGTTCTTTATGTACTAGAACTGAAGAATAACTTTCTCTCAGTTTCAGTTTTGGAGGACATAGGTTTTTTCATTACTTTTTAGAGAGGGAAAGTACTCATATGTTCAGAGGGAGCTAGCCTTGACACAATATTCAACATTGGTTTCAAAGAGGGAAGGTTATACAAGTTGCAGGGAAATATTGTAATTGGATCCAAGGGGATATTGGATCATGGATTGGTGTCAGTGATAGAGGAAAAGGAGCAAGAGGATATGAAGGGTGATCAGTCGAAGGACGAGAAGAGTTCACACACTTCCAATGTGGGGAGTAAACCTTCATATGGGAAGAGGGACTTATCCCCTTCCAATCCTATCAAGAGATCGAGTTGGTATGAGATGACATCAATGGATGCATAGGAGAAGGAGGCTTCTAGGAGCACATTGAGGGAGAGAAATCCTTCAACGAAGTTTCAAAACTTTGTGGAATTGATATGTAGCATCATTGATTCTATGACTTCTAGTGTTCAGGAATGTAGGTTTGGTTCTGGGATTCTAGTGGGCAGGATGATGTGTTTTATATTGTTCCAAGATAGAAGGGAGAATGAGTTCCATGTGGATCTTCGGGAAATACCTTCCTCTCTAAGAGGGAGTGTTGATGCATGTACCATCAAACATGTATTTCTGCATAGGCTTGGTGTCTATGTGGAAGTTTTCCAAAGACTTCTATCTTGGTAACTTAAGGAAATTCTAAAAGTAATTAGCATGTAATGTAAATCTCAAGTGTGAGAGTTAATATCAACCATAAATCACTTTGGAGATTAGAAATAGATTATAACTCATGATTGTAAAAGAAAGGCTAGGGTGAAGGAGGAAGACACTTCATATTCTTGAGAGTAGAGAAGGATATTTTATTTTGATAGGATTGGATCACAAAGGACTGTGATTCAATAACTTGGATAGGTGGAGAGGGACTTCCCTCTAGAGATCGAATCAAGGAGAAGAGAGGATAGAGGTTGCCGCAAGTGGGTTTTAGTCAAGTGAATCCATAGGGAAGGGTTGCATTGTACATAGTTTTTTGTATAGAATTTCCATACATCTACATGGGTGCTATTAGAGACAGATGCATGTATGTGGGTGTGCAAAAGGGATAGTTGTGTACATCTTGAAAAGAATGCAGATCTGGGTCATACAACAGATCGTAATTTCCCAGGTTTGTTTGCAGTTGTATTTCTCTCAGTAAGCCATTATCCATGTTACGGGAGTCCTTATTTTAGCATAATAAAATCATTCTTAGCATTGGTTTTCCCTTCAGGGTTTTTCCAGGGGTATCTACCAAAAATATTGGTGTTCATGTGTGCATGATTTGGTTTCCAGTTTTTTTCTTCCGCTAGATTTATTGATTTGAATATTTCAGCAGTGTATTTTTGTTTTGTGAGCTTCTAATCTGATTTGCAGGAAGGAAATTAGTGTATAAAAATATACCTAGGTGCTAGAGTAAGAGGTTTTCAACAGGAAGTGAAGAATATGATTCACTTGTGGACATATTGTCAAAGCTTCAGCCAATGAAAATGATTTTGTAGTACTACCATTATTTTATCCACGCCAAAGTGTCATGTCGCCTGACTATAATGAGATTCCCAAATTATCTTTGCATGATTTCTTCAAGGAACAGAAAGATTGATTAGATGGCATAACAGTATTTCCTATAAATGGAAGTATAGAATTGGTTTTCCTATGCTCAATGTATGATATGTGGCAGGAAATTCAAAGTCACTATTGTAAAAATGTGGGCACTGAGACATCTCACGCCCACAGGAGTTAATAATTGTGGTTAGTGCCATAATCAGGGTTCAAGTGAGGCATTATGCAACATGTTTGGTGTTTCCCTTCTTGTACTTGATGTTCAAGTGGAATGTTTGTTGGAAGATTGGTTGTTGTCATTGATGTTAACCCTAGTCATGGGTTTTGGACCATAAGATTGATAAAGGTATTTGGACATGAAGGACAATGCACATGCATATACAACACCCATGAATGGATAGTATACATCATGTTGTTTCCGGTGGTATGTGGCACGTCACATGGATCCTCATGGTTGAGGAGAAATTAATTTTTGAAGATGACAAAGTGAATTGAAGAAGGAAGTACATGTAGGCCCTGAAAATAATTAAAGAAAAGAATTACAAAATAAGAAAGTGTCAGGTCAGCCCTAATGTTAAAAGGAA
>SNQJ01S0001489.1:47929-59121 GCA_010110895.2 Picea sitchensis | reverse complement strand
TACTTCCCTTGAACAATAAACTATTGATTATTTCTCATATATTGTGCATGGTGTATTATGGTGTATTGGTGTAACTCTTATACTATTGTTCATTTCTCATTGGATATAGTTGAATGGTTTAAGTATAAGTTGAAAAAGGTTTTAAATTGTACTTGATACTGATTCACCCCCCTCTTAGTATGAACATTTTTTGCAGGTACATGGACCACTTATGATGGCGTTCATTCTATAACTTTCCTTACATCTACATCAATTGCAAAGTCAGGTGACTAGCGTGGATGATTGTTTCCTTCCCCGGAATGTAATTCTTCCACTATCGACATGCCTACATAATGGAGTACTTCTCTTTGTTGTAGGTGGGGTATCTATGAAAAACATTATATAGTGTTTCATTTTGATAGGCCACTGGATGCCCATGTTGACTGAGGACTGCACCGATAGCATAATATGAAGCATTTGTCTCAATCTCAAATGGTGGTTGCAGGTAAGGATCAATGCTAAGAAGAAGCAGAATTCCAAATCCTCAAATTCTTTTAGTTGGGACGTAGTCCAAAACAAATTGAACTTTTCTCCACCATTGGTCACCTGGATTAGGGCCCAAACGATATGAGAGAACCCCAACACATGTTGATGATTACAGCTACATGAGACATTCTCCAGCTTACAAACCTTAGAGAAATCCCCTGAGAGGGGTGTGTGGTTAGTATCTGAGAAAGTGATGGAACATAGAGATGGCCTCCTCCTTACAGAGATTTGAGAATAACTCTAGATGATTCTCCTATGTAACGCAGTGAGAAAGGGGATCTGCAGAGTTGGATGTGCATGTGCTTGAGCACAAGGTGAATGTGTGAAATCCCAAAGTGTTGGGTGCATCATCATGAGAACATAAATGAATATGATGTAGTATCCTCCTCTGAGCAGAATATTTGATGAGAAACTCCATATGACTCTCCTGTGTAATGCAGTGGGAAATAATATATGTTGAGTGGACGTGCCTGTGGACGAGCATAGGTGAACGTGATCCTAGTGGTTGAGCACTAGTGAAGAAGTGGTTCTTTTGTGTAATGCAGTGAGCCAAAGATATGAAAATACCTATGGATGTGCCCCTAGTGAATGAGCACTAGTGGGTGTATAATATCCCTTGCTATATTGTTCAAGATTCATACTTGCCTGTAACCCTAATTTTAATGTAAAGGGTACAAGTCCGCCCCACCTTAATATGACTAGTAATTAATGTAAAATAAAATTAATCTTGTTAATATTGATTATATTGTGAGCTAGTGAGGTCGGGCCTGTTGCACCAATAGAAACTTCTATTGACAGGTTCAGACTATTATAAGTAAAGGCAAATTCCCCATTGAGGAATCACATCTTTCATGTGAGTTTGGAAATTTCAGCAAGCACACCTTCTTGGGAAAAGTGTGCACCTCTCTTGGGCACTAGTCTTATAGCGTTTGAGAAACATCTTGTGTGCTAGGTATTATTGGTGGTAAAGTTATTTATCTTGAAGAATATAGCAAAGGATTTGGTTGGGTTTTCTTCCCTTGTTGAGAAGGGTTTCCTAGGATATTTCTTGTGTTCTTGTGCATGGTGTTTCTTCTTATGATCTTGGTTGTTGCAACATTATTGGTTATGGTTAAGTTAAATGCTAAAATGGAATGAAATTCATGCTTAAACTTTCTCATAGAAAATCAACATGGTATCAGATCATAAGTCCTGAAGAACCCATTGCGCAAGCTATAAGGTTTTATCGATCATCCCCCCTCTCTTGCAAAATCGTGCGGCCCTCCTAGGGTTCCTAGAAAATTTTGTAAGAACCTCTTCTTTTGATTATTTCAGCCCCTAAAACTTGGCGTTGAGGCAAATTTCGGCATAGGAGAGTACGACCTTCTCTAGCGCACCTCTAGAGACTCTCAGAATGAAATTCTGAGCATTTTGAAATTTTGGCCCTAGGGTTTCACTAATTTCTGCAGAAATTTCAGAATTAGGGTTTATGAAACTCATTGAAGGAACTATTCAGCTCACTAGTGTTCTCCTATATAACAAAGACTTATTGTTGGTAGTCATAAGTCAAATAAAACCTAAAATTTCTAACCTAGCCTAGCCATTAGGTTTTCTAGCCCAGTTGACAAGGGTTTGTGAAGAATCTAAAATTATGATGAACATACCTATGATGGAAGATAAGCTTGATGGATCAAGCAAATTCAAGTTCATGGAAGACAAAAATTCATAGGAAGACTTATTATGGGTGATACAAAAAGGTGACACTATGACTACCCTCTTCATGAATATGTCAAGAGGACAGAGATTAGCCAGGTGCCATTGGAGAAATCATATCAGCACCCTCAGGTATGCACTTGTATATATATTATTTGTTTCATTGTCATGAGAGAAATTGCAGGAGGAAGGAACCTTCTTGCTGAAGTCATGGATCCAGAGGGATCTCAATGCATTCTGAAGAACAATACAATGGAAGTGAAGACCTCAGGTTTGATTTTTGAAATTGTCATTCCTCTAACCTATATTTCTAATTTTTTCTACATTACAAGTTGGTGTTGTAGTTGTGACAACAATCCTTAAATTGTTTTGATTCTAGAGATGTACTCATTATTCTCGTTTAGGAGATATTCTTTTTTTGGTTCCTCTTATTTTCTTGTTCCAGATAGGTTAACAACAAAGGAATATGTTTATCCTTCTGAAGGAGCCACTTGACTCAGAGGGAGTCAAAACTATTTGAGAAAGAGGAAGAATAGAACTATCATCGAGGAAAATAATGCAATAATGCATGATCAGAATCCTTCTATGATTCTATGGGTAGAAGAATGCATGACACAGTATATGGTCAGAATAATAGTCGTCACCATCATTTGAAAAACATAACTCCTAAAGAAGCCTTCACCAGAGTGAAGCCTAAGATTGAACACTTCAGGATATTTGGGTGCCCATTGTATTTTCATGTACCCAAAGAGAACAAGTCCAAGACAAAGCCTTCAGGGAGAAAGGATACATTTATGGGATAACAGTGAATCTTGGAAGACATTCCAGATCGACATCCCTGGTCAGAGACAAATTGAGACAAGCATATATGTTCTCCTTGAAGAAGAGAAAGCCTTTCAAAGATCCAGAGAATCTCTGATAGAGATTGACAATGAGACAATGCCTTCTCCCCCTTCAGCAATTCAGAGGGAGATAGACATTATTGCAGCTGATCCAATTGCCTCAGTTGATATGTTCAAAGATATTGCAGAAGGGCATAAAATTTCTACCTAGGCTCACTCTATAGGAGGTAGAGAAACATACAAGCCTCTCAAGGCACATCCCGAGAAAACAAAGATCTTTTTCGAGCTACTCTTCATCCATGAGCCACATCATTGATTCTAAGACTTTTTGTTATAGAGAAGCAAAAGGAGAATAAGTATGGCAAGATGCCATAACAGAAGAATACTAGTATATCTTAAAAGAATGATGTATAAGATATTGTTCAGAGACCAGAAGGAAAGTCTGTGATGACTTCCAAGTGGATCTATAAGATCAAACATGCAGCTGATAGAAGTGTCAAGAAATACAAAGCGAGATATATAGCCAAAGGTTTCTCACAAACAAAGGGAGTTTTCTATGATGATACACTTGATCCATCAAACCCGATATGCTTTCATCCATGAGTTGGAAACTATATCATATGGATGGATTCTTTATGAGTTTGGGTTTCAGCAAGACTGTTGTTTATCCAAACCTATATTATTACAGTGTTGGTGATGAGAGCCTGATTTTGATGACTTATTTAGAAAGCCTTGTTGTTGGATACAAGTAAGCCTCGACTTATGATTTTGAGATGAAGGATATGAGTATTATGCACCACTTCTTGGGACAAGAAGTATGACAGAGGATCGATGATATTTTCCTAAACCAAGGAAAATATACAGTGGGAATATTAAAGAAGTTCAATATGAAAAAATGAAAAACCACCATGATGGATTTGAATAAAATGAATGATGATGCTTCAGACGGGAGTGATCCATGGTTGATTGGACCATTGATGTATCTGGATAACACCATACTTGATTCATTCCTTATAATGAATGTACTTATACAATCCATGATCCAGCTGATATAGACTCACTTGATAGCAGTAAAGCATATATTGAGATATGTCCCCAGTGTGAAATTGAGTTTGCAGAATATGCAGATACAGATTGAGTAGAAAGTACAGTGGACCAGAAGTGAACATTCAATTGTTGTATTACCATAAAAGTTTTTATGGTTTCCTGATGTAGTAGGAAACGAAATCTCTGTGGCCTTGAATACCACAGAAGAAGAGTATGTATCATTGAGTGTGTGAAGCAATATGGATTCACATGCTTCTAACAGATTTACTTGATCATGAGATGGATCCTATGATGATAACCAGAGTTGTGTGCAAATATCTTTGAGAACCTAGTGTTTCATGATAGATCGAAACATGTTGAGATAAAACATCATTATATCATAGATATGATGCAGAGGAAAATAATACACATGCAGTACCTTCCTACACATGATCCAATTACAGACATCTTCACCAAATTAACTTGGTGAAGAATACCTCCCTATTTGAGAGGGAGTGTTGATGACTACAGCCAAGACAAAGTTCAAAGTACATCTGTGTGAGACTTGGCATGATGAAGAATGCCTCCCTAGATGAGAGGGAGTTTTGATGATTGCAGCTACATGAGACATTCTCCAGCTTATAAACCTGACAGAAAGGCCCTGAGAGGGGTGTGTGGTTCCTATTTGAGACAGAGCTAGAATGTAGAGATGGCCTCCTCCTTAGATAGAGTTGAGAAGAAATCCATATGATTCTCCTGTGTAACGCAATGAGAAATGAGATCTATAGAGTTGGACGTGCCTGTGGTTGAGCACAAGGTGAATGTGTGAAATCCCAAAGTGTTGGGTGAATCATCATGAGAACATAAATGAAGATGATGTATTAGCCTCCTATGAGAAGAAGAGTTGACGAGAAACTCTAGATGAATCTCCTATGGAATGCAGTGGGAAATAAGATTTGTTGAGTGGACATGCATGTGGACAAGCACAAGTGATTGTGATCCTAGTGGCTAAGCACTAGTGAAGAAGTGGTTCTTCTGTGTAATGCAGTGAGCCAGAGATATGGATATCCTTATGGATGTGACCCTAGTGTATGAGGACTAGTGGGTGTATAATATCTCTTGCTATATTTTTCAAGAGTCATACCTACCTATAACCCTAATTGCAATGTAGAGGGTACAACCTTAATATGGCTAATAATTAATGTAAAAGAAAATTAATCTAGTTAATATTAATTATATTATGAGCTAGTAAGGTCCCCCCTGTTGTGCCAATAGAAACATCTATTGACAGGTTTAGTCTAGTATAAGTAAATTTAAATTCCCCATTGAGGAATCATATCTTTCATGTGAGTTTGGAAATTTCAGCAAGTACACCTTCTTGGGAAAAGTGCGCACCTCTCTTGGGCACTAGTCTTCTAGGGTTTGAGTACTCTCTTGTGTGCTAGGTATTGTTGGTGGTAAAGTTATTTCTCTTGAAGAATATAGAAAAGGATTTGGTTGGGTTTTCTTCCCTTGTTGAGAAGGTTTTCCCTGCATACTTCTTATGTTCTTTTGCATGGTGTTTCTTCCTGTGATCTTGGTTGCTACAACATTATTGGTTATGGTTAAGTTAAATGCTAAAATGGAATGAAATTCATGCTTAACCTCACTCATATAAAAATCAACATGGTATTAGAGCATAGGTCCTGAAGAACCCATTGCACAAGATACAAGCTTTTACCAGTCATACCCCGTCTCTTGCAGAACCGTACGGCCCTCCTAGGGTTCCCAAAAAAAATTGTACGACCCTCTTCTTTTGAGTGTTTCAGCCCCTAAAACTTGGACGTTTAGGAAAATTTTTGCATAGGAGAGTACAACCTTCTTCAGCGCACCTCCATTTACTCTCAGAATGAAATTCCGAGCATTTTGAAATTTTGTCCCTAGGGTTTCTAGGGTTTCGCTAATTTCTGCAGAAATTTCAGAATTAGGGTTTCTACAACTCATTGAAGGAGATCTTCATATCACCAGTGTTCTCCTATATTTCAAAGGATTATTTTTGGCAGTATTAAGTCCAATAAAACCTAAAAGTGCTAGCCTAGCCTAGCTGTTAGGTTTTCTACCCCAGTTGACAAGGGTTTGTGAAGAATCTAAAATTATGATGAGCATACATATGATGGAAGATAAGCTTGATGGATCAAGCAACTTCAATTTCCTAGAAGACAAGACTTCAGAGGAATACTTATTGTGGGTGATACAAAAAGGTTAAACTATGACTACCCTCTTCATGAAGATGTCAAGAGGAAAGAGATAAGCCAGGTGCCATTGGAGAAATCATATCAGCACCCTCAGGTATGCACTTGTATATATATTATTTGTATCATTGTCATGAGAGAAATTGTAGGAGGAAGGAACCTTCTTGCTGAATTCATGGATCTAGAGGGATCTTAGTGCATTTAGAAGAACAACACAATGGAAGTGAAGACCCCAGGTTTGATTGTTGAAATTGGCATTCCTCTAACCTATATTTCTAAAGTTTGCTACATTACAAGTAGGTGTTGTAGTTGTGACAACAATCCTTAAATTGTTTTGATTTTAGATATGTACTCATCATTCTCCTTTAGGAGATATTCTTGATTTGATTCCTCTTGTTTTCTTGTTCCAGACATGTTAACAACAAAGGAAGATGTTTATCCTTCAGAAGGAGACACTTGACTTAGAGGGAGTAAAAACTATTTGAGAAAGAGGAAGAATGGAACTATCATTGAGGAAACCACTGCAATAATGCATGATCAAAGTCCTTCTATGATTCTATGGGCAGAAGCATGCATGACACAGTATATGGTCAGAAAAAGAGTCTTCACCATACTTTGAAAAACATAACTCCCAAAGAAGCCTTCATCGGAGTGAAGCCTGAGATTGAACACTTCGGGACATTTCGGTGCCTAGTGTATTTTCATGTACCCAAAGAGAAGAAGTCCAAGATGGACCCTTCAAGGAGAAAGGATACATTTATGGGACAGCGGTGAATCTTTGAATACATTCCAGATCGACATCCCTAGTCCAAGGCAAATTGAGACAAGCAGATATGTTGTCCTTGAAGAAGAGATATCCTTTCAAAGATCCAAAGAATCTCAGATAGATATTGATAGTGAGACAATGCCTTCTCCCCCTTTAGTAGTTCAAAGGGATATAGGCGTTATTCCAGCTGATCTAGTTTCTCCAGTTGATATTCTAAGAGATATTGAAAAAGGGCATAAAAAGTCTTCCTAGGCTCACTCTGCAAGTGACAGAGAAACATACAAGCCTCTCAAGGAACATCCTGAGAGAACAAAGAGATTTTTCGAGCTACTCTTCAGCCATGAGCCACATCATTGATTCTAATCCTTCTTTTCATAGAGAAGCAACAAGAGAACAAGTATGGCCTTTTAACTTAAAGAATCAATGAGAAAACCCTACACATCCAAAACCCTAACCCCATAAGATGTAGCACCAAAAGGTTTGTGGGCCCCAATGTAGTTAGTTGATACATCAACTTCTTGGGGTGAAAATTTTAAATATCATCTCCATTTGGGGTGCTCGATACACCAAAAGAAAGGTATATCTGAGGAGTACACATTATGTTCGGCCTAGCATCTTCCTTTAGCTACATGCTATGCATTTCCATGCCAAAAAAATGTCGTTTAAGGCCTCAAAACAACTCTTGAAGTTTGGGATTAGTGTAAAAGGTGGGTAGCCACCATATACACCTGGATCATTCACCATCCTAAGTCACATTTACATAATATACTTTAGTTCATATGGATTAAAATCAAGGTGTTACACCAATCATCCATTTTATGGTGAGAAGAGAATCTCCATATATGTGCAGCTGAGTGATTCCATTTTCCTTTGCAAGTTGGAGAGTAAGCTTAAGGGACATAATTTCACTAAAGTTGTTTTTCATAGGACCTAGTCCCACAAAAAAGTAAACAGAACAGTCATCAAGAGTGTGAATGATCCCCCCCCCCAGCCCTGGGATTGAGAAGCCTCGTCAAAGAAGGCCCATGGGAAATTATTTTGAATTGTGCATTTCTTACGAGTGGACCAAGGAATGGAGGTCAGGGTTTGAGGGAGAGTAAAGAGGATGGCTAAGATTTGAACAACAAAGTGTGTGGGGGAGGGGAAGGTATCTTTGAACAAGGAGTAGTTTTGTGATAACCAAATTCCCCATGACATAATAAGAGGGAGTGCCTTGATGTTTTTGGTTGTTGGGTTGTTAAACCAAGTTTTTATACCCAACTCAATTGAATATCCTTCCCATGAGAAGATGACACCCATGGAATTCCTTCAAAAGGTACATTCTAAGAGAATATGATAATTTTTTTCATTATCATATTTTCATAGACTACAAAGGCTTGTTCTAATGAAAATACTTCGTTGGAGTCAATCCCATGTGAGTGCTTTGTTGTGGAGAAGAAGCCACATGAATATTTTGGCTTTGTCTAGGCATTTTTTGTTTCCATAATTTATTGCCCCACTAGGGGGGAGGAACTACCCTTATGTCATGAGTTACATAAATGTAATTGAGCTTGGTGTTGAATCCAACCAATAGGATGGGGGACCAGAACAATTGGTCATCCTAATTTTTGTGTCTAATAAAAGCACTCTGAAGTGAAATTGGTCCATATTGGTTCGTACTCTTCCCTTAATATAACTACTTTCCAATACATTCAGTTCCCTTGCCATATTTCATTTAGGAAGAAGAAACCTTGACTATTCAGAGTGTGGAATAAAGGAATTGGTAGAAGGTGATTGTTTTTGTTGCCAATCTAAGCGTCATTTCCTATGAGGAAACTTCTTCCATTATCAATTTTCCATATAATACTATTCCCAATTAGAGGAAAGGTGTTCAATAGGGATTTCCACACCATTGACTTTTTTTGAAAGAGTTTATCTGGCTTCCTGATCCAAACAATTAAGGACTTTTGAGGGAATTATTTTTCCTACAGAATCTGGGTCCAAATTCTAGATCCTTGCATTAAACTCCATATGATTTTTTCTACGAGGGCCTTGGAGAAGAGGAATATTTTTTTAAGCCCCAACCTCCCAAGTATTTTGGCGTGGCCATCTTTCTCCAAGAATCCAAAACTAGGGACATGTTTTCTTTAGAGCTAGACCAGAGAAACCGAAAAGAGAGTTGTCTCATTTTGTTAAGTATGCCTTTGGGTACCCACATTAAAGTGATCCAATAAATTGGGATTGCTTGTAGGACTTATTTCACCAAAACAAGGTGGTATTCTCTGGATAGCCACCTATTACACCATATATTTATTTATTTTTTCCACCTTTTTTATGAGCCAGAGCCATTATTTTCTTACATGGTTGTTTGATTATAAGAAAAAGATGAGTTATTTGAACCATGCCTTGGGGCCTTTTGCATGGATGTCAAAAATATGTGAAATATAATGTTGCTCAGCAGTGGACATTCCCGACACAAAAAGGGTGGATTGTCTTTGTTGATTTGCATACTACTAGATTTGCAAAAAGTTGTAATAAAATCTTTTAAATGTTATAAATAATGCATGATTCCATCACAAAAAATAACTATATCATCCATGAAGAGTATGTGAGAAAGGGAGAAGGAGGTGATTACTACTATTCCTTTCAAATTTCCCAAAATCGATTTCTTTTTTTATCAATATGCTTAATGCCTCCACAACCAGGAGGAATAGTAGGGGTGAGAAAGGGCACACTTGACTAATACCCCTTTCTATATTCAAAAAAGTATATGTAGATCCATTTATTAAAATGGAAAATGAGGAGGAGGTTATACAATTTAAATTCCATGATATGAAAGAATGGTTGAAACTCAGATGAATTAGAAGGAGCCTTAAATACAACCAACTTACCCTATCAAATGTTTTTGAGAGATCAACCTTGCGAGTGATTTCTGTCTACTTACTTTTATGAATTGTAATCATACCCTCATGTGTGATACCGATGGATTCATGGATTTTTCTACCCTTGAGAAATACAAATTTTTCAAGGCAAATGTTGTCTGAAAAAAAATCTAGAAGTCTTCAAGAAATTGGCTTAGAAATAATTTTGTAAATATTGTTGCAAAGAGATATGGGCCTGAATTTCTCGAAAGAGAAAGGGGTGTCGAAGTTGAGAATGAGGGAGATGAAAGTCAATTTGAAGGCTGAAATGATTTGACCCGAAGTCCTAGAATATCCCACCACTCTGAGGAGATCCCTCCCTAGAAAATCGAAACATTCCAAGTAGAATTATATCGTGAGTCCATCAAGACACGAAATTTTGTCTTTTTGAAAACTATGGAGGACTGCTTATAGATATTCTCTAGAAATTTCTTCCATTAGTTGATAATTTTATTCCTTATTTATGAACCCTAGAAAAATATAGGCTACTTGGAGCACTACTTCAATGGAGGCCTAGGAGTCTTCTTTGTAGAGGTTTTGAAAATAGTGAATCCCTACTGAATAAATGTCTTAAAAATAGGTGGTAGAGATGTCATTTTCCCCATCAATGACTCATGTGGTGTTTATTGACTTTCTTCTATTTTCAAGTTGTGAAATAATTTTGTGTTCTCATCCTCGTCTTAATGCCATATATCTCTTCTCTTTATTCTCTATTCATTTTCTCAATCTATAGGAATAGTTCTTCTCTCGTGCTCTAGAAGTATTAAATCTTCTTTTATAATTCATGTAGGAGGTATTTTCTTACTTAAACAAACCATTGCTACATTTTTTCCTCCAACTCTTTCAAGGATTTTCCATATCACCTATGTTTCTCCTTTCCATAGAGAAGCAACATGACAAAAGGCCTTTTAACTTAAAGAATCAATGAGAAAACTTAACACATCCAAAACTCTAACCCCATAAGATGTAGCACCAAAATGTTTGTGGGCCCCAATGTAATTAGTGTTGGACAACTGAGAGGAGGGGGTGAATCAGTTGTTTATGTGCTTAAACAATTATGGTTCTTTTAAAATTTTGTAGAGACTCTGATTGCTAATCACAATAATGCAGGGAAATAAACAATGGCACTTTCAGCATCATTCACATATAAGTAAAACACAGAGACAGATATGTCCCGAGGAAACCCATGTAGGATAAAACCTCTTTTATT
>SNQJ01S0001489.1:0-38226 GCA_010110895.2 Picea sitchensis | reverse complement strand
GCGCCCGATTGTTGCCACGCGTCCTTCCAAATAGACGGTCCTGATTATGTCGGGATTTCACCTTGGCTTTCCCGATGGTAAACCTCGTACAGCTCCTGTCCGATCTGACGGCGGACGGGTTTTCTGAATGAGATCCAATGGCTATGGATCTATGTCTTCCTTCTCCTCTGCGAACTCCCGTATCTTGAGCTTTGCCTTTGCTGCGCGCGTTTTCTTCAACAATGTTCCTCCTGAGCTTGCCATCAATGACAAGCATACGCTACTTGGTAAACATTTTCCAACAATTAGTTGACACATCAACTTCCTAGGGAGAAACTTTTAAATATAATCTCCATTTGGGGTTCTTGATACATCATCAGAAAGGTCTAACTGAGGAGTATAGATTATGTTCGGCCTAGCATCTTCATTTAGCTACATGCTATGCATTTCCATGCCAAAAAAATGTCATTTAGGGCCTCAAAACAACCCCTGAAGTTTGGGACCCAAAAAAAATAGTAGAAAAATTCCCAAGATGTGGAACCATATAGAATTAGTGGAAAAGGTGGGTGGCCACTAGTATACACCTGGATCACTCACCATTCTAAGTCACATTTACATAATATACTCTAGTTCATAGGGATTAAAATCAATGTGTTACACCAATCATCCATTTTATGGTGAGAAGAGAGTCTCCATATATGTGTAGTTGATTGATTCCATTTTCCTTTGCAAGATGGAGAGTAATCTTAAGGGACATAATTTCACTAAAGTTTTTTTTCATAAAACCTAGTCCCACAGAAAAGGAAATAGAAGAGTCATAAAGAGTGTGAATGATCCCCCCCACGGCCCCTCCCAGGGAGGGGTGACCTTGAGTAGCCTCGTCAAAGAAGGCCAATGGGAAATGCTTTTTAATTGTGCATTCCTTGCGAGTGGCCCAAGGAATGGAGGTCAGGGCTTGAGGGAGAGAAAAGAGGATGGCCAAGCTTTGGACAACAAAATGTGTGGGGGAGGGGAAGGTATCTTTGAACAAGGAGTGGTTCTGTGATAACCAAATTCCTCAGGCCATAATAAGAGGGAGTGCCTTGATGTTTTTGGTTGTTGGGTTGTTAAACCAAGTTTTTATAGCCAAATCAATTGAATATCCTTCCCATGAGAAGACGACACCCATGGACTTCCTAATTTCATAACATACTTCTTTCAAAAGGAACATTCTAAGAGAATATGATAATTTTTTTCATTATCATATTTGCAGAGACTACAAAGGCTTGTTCTAATGAAAATAATTTATTGGAGTCAATCCCAGATGAGAACTTTGTTGTGAAGAAGAAGCCACATGAATATTTTGACTTTGTCTAGGCATTTTTGTTTCCATAATTTATTTCCCCACAAAGGGGGAGGAACTACCCTTGTGTCATGAGTTACGGAAATGTATTCGATCCTTGGGTTGAATCTAACCAATGGGATGGGGGACTAGAACAATTGGTCATCCTAATTTGTGTGTCTAAAAAAAGCATTCTAAAGTGAAATTGGTCCATATAGGTGTGTGTTATTCCGTTAATATAAATACTTTCCAAGACAGCCAGTTCCCTTGCCATATTTCATTTAGGAAGAAGAAACCTTGACTATTCATAGTATGAAATAAAGGAATTGGTAGAAGGTGATTGTTTCCATTGTCGATCCAAGGGTCATTGCCTATGAGGACATTTCTTCCATTACCAATTTTCCATATCATCTTATTCCCAATTAGAGGAAAGGTGTTCAATAGGGATTTCCACACCATTGACTTGTTTTGAAAACGTTTATCTGGATTTCTGGTCCAGTCAATTAGGGACTCCTGAGGGAATTATTTTTCCTACAGAACTCGGGTCCAAATTCTAGATACTTGGATTAAAATCCATATGCTTTTTTTTCTACGAGGGCCTTGGAGAAGAGGAATATGTTTTTTAAGCCCCAACCTCCCAAGTATGTTGGTGTGGCCAGCTTTCTCCAAGAATCCAAAACTAGGGACATGTTTTATTTAGAGCTAGACCAGAGAAACCAGAAAGAGAGTTGTCTGATTTTGTTGAGTATGCCTTTGGGTACCCACATTAAAGTGATCCAATAAATTGGGATTGCTTCTAGGACTGATTTCACCAAAACAAGGTGGTCTTCTCTGGATAGCCACCTATTACACCATGTATTTAAAAAAAAATTCCACCTTTGTTATGAGCCAGAGCCAATACGTTTTTACATAGTCATTTTATTTTAAGAAAAAACTGAGTTATTTGAACCATGCCTTGGGGCCTGTGCATGGATGTCAAAAATATGTGAAATATAATGTTGTTCAATAGTGGACATTCCTGAGACAAAAAGGGTGGAATGTCTTTGTTGATTTGCATACTAGTAGATTTGCAAAAAGGTTGTAAGAAAATATTTTAAATGTTCTAAATAATGCATGCTTCCATCACAAAAAATAACTATATCATGCATGAAGAGTATGTGAGAAAGGGAGAAGGAGGTGATTACTGTTATTGCTTTCAAATTTCCCAAGTCGATTGCTTTGTTGATAAATATTCTTAATGCCTCCACAACCATGAGGAATAGTAGGGGTGAGAAAGGGCACCCTTGACGAATACCCCTTTCTATCTTCAAAAAAAGAGATGCAGATCCATTTATTAAAATGGAAAATGAGGAGGAGATTATACAATTTAAAGTCCATGATACAAAGGAATGGTTGAAACTCAGATGAATTAGAAGGAGCCTTAAATACACCCAACTTACCCTATCAAATGATTTTGAGAGATCAACCTTGAGAGTGATTTCTTTCTACTTACTTGTATGAATTGAATTCATGCCCTCATGTGTGAGACCAATGGATTCATGGATTTGTCTACCCTTGAGAAATACAAATTTTTCAAGGCAAATGTTGTCTGAAAGAAAATCTAGAAGTCTTCGGGAAAATGGCTTAGAAATAATTTTTTAAATATTGTTGCAAAGAGAGATGGACCTGAATTGCTCGAAAGAGAAAGGGTTGTCGAATTTGAGAATGAGAGCGATGAAATTCAAGTTCAAGGCTGAAATGATTTGACCCGGAGTCCTAGAATATTCCACCACTCTGAGGAGATCTTGCCCTAGAAAATCGAAACATTCCAAGTATAATTATATTGTGAGTCCATCAAGACCCAAAATTTTGTCTTTTTGAAAACTATGGAGGATTGCTTTTAGATCTTATTTAGAAATTTCTTCCATTAGTTTATAATTTTATTCATTATTTATGAACCCTAGAAAAAGATAAGCTACTTGGAGCACTACTTCAGTGGAGGTTTGGGAGTCTTCTTTGTAGAGGTTTTGAAAATAGTGAATCCCTACTAAATAAATGTCTTAAAAAGAGGTGGTAGAGATGCCATTTGCCCCATTAATGGATCATGTGGTGTTTATTGACTTTCTTCTATTTGCAAATTTGTGAAATATTTTTTTTTTCTCATCCTCGGCTTGAAGCCATATATCTTTTCTCTTTATTCTCCATTAATTTTCTCAATCTAGAGGAATATTTATCTTCTCGTGATCTAGAAGTATTAAATCTTCTTTTATAATTCATGTAAGAGGTGTTTTCTTTCTTAAACAAACCATTAGTACATTTTTTCCTCCAACTCTTTCAGGGATTTTCCATATCACCTATGTTTCTCCTTTTCCTAGTTATGAGTGACTTTATTGACTCTTTTGAGGTTTTCCAAGAAATGGAGAGGAGGAGATTCATGGGAGGAAGGATTGAAGGGTACCCAACCATATTTGAGGATGATCTTGAAAGATGTTTCCTCCAGCCAAGATGAGTTCAGTTTAAAGGGGTTGGGAGGTTTATGGGGAGAGGAGCCATCTCAAATACTACAGGGCAATGGTATGAATCTTCTTTGACGGAAAAATATTGTCGCATCCTTAAATTTATCTCTAAGCAGGATTCGAGGATGAGAAAATGAACCAATCTCTTCATGATTCTTGTTGATCCCAATCTCATGTTTCTCCAAGTAGGCACGATTTTTGTAGGTTGGATATCTAAAAATCTAGCTTCTTCCAGGGATTTGTTAAGGAACACTGTTGAGGGATCCATATGGGTTGCAGAGCCCCAAATTTCACTATATCCCAAGGTGAGATTTAATTCTCCCCCTATAAAGGTGTGTCCAAATTTTAACAAAGGGTTTTGAAGGGTGTGCTCCCAAAATTGTCTGCGGTCAACATTGTAAGTATCATATATGTTTAAACATAGAAAATTCAAATATATTTCAGAAGAGAAAAATACCACTCCCATGCCTACTTGCAGCACCCAATCATTTTTTAGTTGTAGAACATTTTTGTGCCAACCAGTAATCTGACCTCCTGGACAACCATGGGAATTGAATGCCAAGAAGTCCCGACATGGGAAATAATGGGAAAGGGACTAAGATGGCCTTTCACCATCCATCATAGTTTCCTGAAGGAGGATGATTGAAGGTTTGTGGGTCTCCACCAACCCTTTTATGGCCATTTTTAGAGAGCGGTTGGTCAGACCCCTACAATTTAAACAGATGAAAATTATGAGAGAGGGGTCATAGGGGAATTTACTCTAAGATACCCTAATAGCGATTTTGTTTTCCATAATGAACCTCTAGGTTTGCTTGTTTTTTAGCAAGTGATAGGAAATATTTCTTGCGTATTTGCAAGAGATTTTCATCCCACTCTTCATAAAATCCAAGACCCCCCTTCACTCTGTAAAAAAGGAGAAATTTGTTTTTTTCATTTAGACATGAGGTTATACTTAATATGTCCATGGGGAGAAGGAACTTTCTTGTTGGATGGAATCCCGGGGGGTCGAGAGAAGAGGAATTTTGTAGTGGAGCGATTGAAGGAGATGTAGCCAAAGGGAGGGGTGGGAGGGGGATAAGAGGGGAGGGAAAAGGACCATAAAGGATAGATAGACCAAGGAGTAAATCTAGTTCCTAACCAGAGACACATGTAGGGATAAAATCAAAGAAGGGTCCAAATTTGAGTGAAACATATGAAGGACAATTGGGGGATCAGAGGGAGCATTTGACTTACATGAAAATTTCCCAATTCTTGCATCTCATGGAGAAAAGACTTGTACCTCACAGCTAGAGCCATCATGGGCCTGATCCGAAGTTGTTGTAGCATGATTGGTTGGGGGAATCCACACATTGTAGGATGGATTCAATTTAGTAGGGTTGACCTGAGTTGCTACTTCTGATATTTTTACCCATAACTTTTGTTTCTAAGATTGGTTGCAGTCCTTAACTAGATGTCAATAAGAGTGGCATATCCCACACCTAAATGGGATACCCTCGTAGTTTAAAATCTAGAGGAAGGTGTCCTTATCAATTTTAATAGCAATGGAATCTACTAAACCACCCAAAATCTTGAAAACCATGAGAATCTGACCCATACCCATATAAATTGATGATTTGTAAGATGAATCTACTTCATAGAAAAAACCTAGTGCATTCTCGATTTCTTTGAATACCTCCTTGAACTAGAGAATGAGGGGGTGTCCAGGTTGGTTAACCCAAACTGGGGTGATAGCTAGGAATTTTTTAATTGCATCAAAATCAATCGACCACCTCTTGAGAAAAGTATCTTAGGAGCCCCAACTCCAGTGGAAGAGAAGGAGCTTGTCTACATTTTCTACCAAGCGTGTGATCCAGGCCATCCATCCCTTCACCAAGGTCAAAACTTTTGGTTTGTAATCGATAATAGGGATGAAATGTTCCTTTGTACATCTTTTCATGGAGACCCTAGTTATTCTCTTGTTAACTAAGTGGTCAACCAGTGATGCACTTTCCATGGGGGAAATTTCATTGAGCTTCACCCCATCACCTAAGACTAGGTTTACCTCCTCTGCTTTCCTTTTTAATCATTTTTGGTTGAGGCACTACTCCTGCATGGAATCCAAATTTGAGCTTACATATGAGTGTGATGAGGTCAGGTTTTCAACACACCCACTCATGAGATCAGTGGCTAAAAATTTCCCTATGAAACCCTCCTTTCCAAAACCCAGCAATTGTTCTTCCTTCACAATTAATCAATACAAAAATTAAAGCAATGCATATAGATTCTTAAGCAATACATAAATTAATCAATGGCTCATACACAGAGTACACAGAGATTTTTACCAGAAACCCTCAATCCGGAAAACCTTTCTTATTTTCATTATATCGAATTTCAACATTCGCCATACAATATATACAATGTTTTTAGGTATTCTGCAGATACCAAAACCCCAATCCCTTAATCCGGGATTAATTTACAAATACGCTAAAAATAGCCTAATCATCAGATGCAGTTGTCATATCTAACGCACCCACACACACACACATGCAAAGAATATAACACATACCCAAAATTCTCCCACTTGTTGTTTTATTTGCATCCAGGGATCCAGGGGATTATATAGTCAACAATTCAGGGCAGCAATGCCCATTGTTACTCTACACCAGGAAAAAATTTATGTGCTCACAGACTTTGTCAATGAATCTACAACATTCTTCAAAGTGTCAACCTTTTCCAGCAACACCTTCTTTTCCTCAACCATGTCTCTCACAAAGTGATATTGAACATCAATATTCTTTGTCTTCGAATGATAAGTTGGGTTCTTTGCCAGGAATATTGCACTCTGACTGTCACAATCTAATTTCACTGCTTGTTGTACCAACCCAATACCTGAACATAATCTTTGTAACCATATTGCTTCCTTGCTTGCATGAGTGGCTGCCATGTATTCATCTTTTGTAGTTGAGAGTGCCACTACAGCCTGTCTTTTTCTCATCCAACTGATTGCTCCTCCAAATCAGGTTAAACACATACCCACTTACAGATCTTAGGTCAAATCCTCGATTTGGATCGCATCAACAAAGCCATGTATTTCCACCACTCGGTCCAATCGGTCTTCCTTGGTAGCACAATCCATAGCGGGTGGTGCCACGAAGATACGAAGACCCTCTTTATTGTTTTCTAATGCTCCTTCCCTAGTTTGACGTATACGCACTCAAAATACTTGCTGCATGTCTGATAATGCAGGTATAGTATAAACCATTGCATGCATCAAACGCCAATTCGCAGCGGCATATTATGGAACATGGGACATGTCCTCTTCTTCTTCAGTGTCTTGGGACCGATCTACCGCAAACTCTTTACACCTATAGGAATAAGAACCTTGGCCGGTTTACTTCCATTCATATTGAACCTCTATGATATCGTTCCAGCATATTTTCTTTGATTCAACCGAGTTTCTTGTTTTCATGATATATTTTAATCTCCATTCCCGAATGAAGTTAAGCGACACCGAGATCCTTCATGTCAAATTTGGAGGGATAGCTGCAATTTCACCTCCTTGATAACATCCATGTTATTTCCCTGCCAACAACATGTCATCAACATACAACCGCTACATAAAATGAAGTGATTACCAACCTAATTGGAATATACACAATGATCAATACTAAACTGCTGGAAATCCCAATCCAAGGATGTATGTGTCAAACTTTTGGTGTTTTCACATCCTAGGTGATTGCTTCGGACGATATAGTAGTGACTTCTTTGGCTTCTGGACTAGCTCTTTCTTTCCCTTCACTTCTAAAGAAACCTTGAACGCTTCGTATGAATTTCTTCTTGTAGATCCCCATGTAGAATGTTGTCTTCACATCCTATTTGTTCCCACTTCCAGATCAAAGCAACAACTTGATAGATGAAATAAATCTAATAGAAGTTAACTTAGCAACGGAGAAAAATCTAACAAAGTCAATTCCCTCTACATGGAATAACCTTTTTACTACTAACCGGGCTTTGTATTTCTCCACTTTACCTTATCACGTTAAACTTCTTCTTGAACAACCATTTTCTACCAAGCGATTTTCTTCCAGATGGAAGCTCAACTATCCATGCCTCATTTCTTATCCAAGGCATCCATTTCTTCAACCATGGACTTCTTCCATAGTTTACTATCCTCTGAATTCACTACTTGCTTGACAGTTTTGGGATCATCATCGATAATAGATAAAGCAAATTGGGCAATCAGGTGGACTAGCACCTTCGGTTCTTCTATCTCTCACTAATCTCCTCCATTCTGGGGTATGAGGGTTCTTCTTCTTCTGCTTCCCTCTGCTTCCTCTTCTTGGATGATTCAGATTTTCATCATCCGATAAACTCTATTTTCGGGTTGGAGTCTTTAGCGTTGGTGGGAATTCTTGTTTGGACATCTTGCCCATCTCTGAAAACAACATCTTGACGGTAAACAATTTTCTTGGTTTCCTGGTTCCCAAAACATAACCTTTCACACCATCTTTACCAACCAATAAAGATACACTTTTGAGCATTCTTATCTAGCTTACTCCTGTTTCCCTTTGGAACATGTACATAAGAATCACAACCAAACGCTCTAATATGTTGAAGAGAGGGTTTATTTTCGGACCATACCTCGTGTGGAGTTGTATCATCAACGTTGGATGAAGGGTGAGCGATTGACCAGGGTAACATGCTATACTCCGCGCCTCGCGAATTCTTGTTCCTAGCGGGCGCGTTGAGGCAGTACTCCTTGCTTTTTCCATGGAGTGTCTGTTCATCCTTTATTATGCTATACTACCTTCTTGATTTGAATTCATTTCCGTTCGAATTCTCACCATTATCTACGATTTCTCAATACCTTTATTTTCTTCTCTGCAATGCGATTTTCTACGAGCCTTAAACTCTTTAAATTTATCAAATACCTCATATTTCTTTCAGAAGAATAGAAATCCATGTGTTCCTTGAAAAGCATCTATGAATGAAACATAATACCAGTTACAAAGGGACGGGCGAGCGAGGTCCAAACACATCAACGTGTATCAACTCTAAGATCCACTGCTCTTGCAGCACCGGATGGGAATCTTACACCGATTATGTTTACCATATATACGATGTTCACAGAAATAAAAATCGAAGTGCAATTAGACATACCTTCAATCCATACCTTCTGGGTGTAGTGTTTGGCCATTTTCTCCAATATGCCCAGGTCTTTGATGCCCGGCATGGTCTTCTTTAAGGACGATTATTGGTCTTGTCTCCTTCATTTTCTACTACTCGGAACGGCGACTATTACACTTATTGGTAATAGTTCTTCCCAAAAACTTATACATAGTTCCACAAGAACTCCCCTCATCAACACCATTGTTTCCTGGTACCATCTTATAGGTGTCTTTTTCAAATATAGTTTTCACTACTGCATCACTCAACTTGCTGAGATGGGGCTCTTAGCTGGATTTTGGAATGTGTAGGGCTTAAGGGGAGAGTTGTAATCCTTCCATCATTTAGAAAAAAAACTTAACCCTTCCACATCACAAGATTTTTTGTCGAGTCATCTTTTAGGAATACATCACCACCATCCTTATTTTTCATATTAGGAGAACCACTCCACGTGAGGGAGTCATATGGTATGATGCACGATTAGATCAACCAGCCACACACCATGGTCTACATGTGTACTTGTAGATGCTAGGTAAAACATCACCTCCTTCTTCAGTGTAGGGTTTCACCTCCGTGGAAGAATCTTATCAAATCCCTTTGGTTTTCAACCTTCCCTAGACTTACAATCTTTCTTATAATGCCATGTTTTACCACACTTCCGGCTCTCCAAGATTTTCCCGGGGACTTAGATCTACCTTTAGATTTAGATCTCCATCTCGAAAGGATTACCAGGGTTCCTGTCTTGGAGTGCATCCTCTTACACATATGCTTTATTTGTGTTGTGACCATCCATGCTTTTTAGCCTCATCTCTTCAAATAACAAGGATGCAGCGACATCCTCTTACTTCAATTTAGATTGAGTGTTACTACCTATTGCTACAACCAGTTATCCCAAGAGTGCGGAAATAGACATAACAAAGTAATACACTTATCTTCTTATGAAATAGTAATATTAACAAATCCAAGTTGACTTACAGTATTAAAGGCATTTAGATGTTCTATCACCGAGAATCTCCATCTTCCATCCCTACGATGATACATCTTCTTTCTAAGAAACAACTTGTTTAACGGGGACTTTGATTGATACAAATTCCTAACTTATCCTATAGTTCCTTGGTTATAGATTCTCATGAGACATTCAATATACCGAATCTTGGGCTGTAGATTCTCCCGAGACATTCAACAACACCGAATCTGCCAGGCAGAGTCGAATGGTACTCCTTGCTCTTCTGTCCAACTTGTCCCAATATTCCTTCGACATACCAGTAACTGGTGTACTAGTAGTTTGTGTACTGGTAGGTTGTGTACCAGTAGCCTATGTGCTTGTAGATGGTGTACCAGTAGCCTGTGTACTAGGATCCACAGCGATCCATTGTTCTTTGTCTACAAGAAGGTCCTCCATCTTGAGCTTCCATAGCTCAATTTTTTTACCCTTGAACTTCTCTATCTCGATTCTAGATGAGCTCACCATTCCTCTTACTTTACTTGAATCTCCACTGCAAAAGCTCCCACTAAACCCAGGTTTATCACAGACCCAAGATAAACTTGATCTATCAAGATCGAGCCAAACCCTCAGCAACAAAGGCGTCCCTCTAAAGCCAAAAACGTGCTCTGAGTAAGTTTTAAACCTACGAAGTAAAGCAATGCATATAGATTCTTAAGCAATACAGAAATTAATCAATGGCTCATACACAGAGTACACAGAGATTTTATACCGGAAACCCTCAACCGGGAAAACTTTTCTTATTTTTACTATCTCGAATTTCACCATTCGCCATACAATATATACAATGTTTTTAGGTATTCTGTAGATACAAAAACCCTAATCCCTTAATCCGGGATTAATTTACAAATCCGCTAAAAATAGCAAAATCCACTAAAAATAGCAAAAAACCGCCCCAACAAAAAAATTTCGGGGCGCTGCCCCGAACGCTGCGTGTAACCAGGGGAGGGCATACCTGCCCCCCCCTGGGACCCCCCTAGGAAAGCACAGTTGTCGTATCTGATGCACCCACACACACACACATGCAAATAATATAACACATACCCAACACCAAAACCCAGCAATTGTTCTTCCTTCGCAAGGTTGCTCGGGTTTTCTGAAAACCCCTAGATGGTAAAATCATGTGTCGCATAATGGGAAGAAGGGTTTTGTGATTTCCATGAAAGATGACCATTCCATGGGGGGAGGTGGTTCTTAAATAAACATGACCAAATAGAGACTATAGTTTTCTGAGAAGGGACAACCTACGGCTACACACATGTTGGAGTTGAGCCAAGGGTACATTTAGGGAATCATCAGGGGATTTAGTCCCATCTTTCATACTGAGGTATTGATCCTCAATCGTACTAATGTACTCATCCAAAAATTTCAAGTTTTCCTCCTCTGAGTGGACGTCAAGAAGTCTATGAGTGCATCCCCAAACTTCCTGTGAACACCAAATTTTTTGGCATGTCAACAGATCATCGAAGAAGTCGAAAATGTCCTCTTCCACGCTGATCAGACTAGGCATGGATGGACATGTGCTAAATGATCCCTATTACAATTGGTGAGGACTCCACCAATTTCCTATTCCATTTTAGTGCTCTCGGGAGTGTCTAAAGTCTAGTGGGGGAGGAAATCAAATGTCACGTAACAACATCATACCTCAATCCTATGCTCTTTGATATGTGTGTGTGCATGTGTGTGTATGTGTCCATGGGATGTACCTTGAATGGTTGGGAGGAATGGTTGTTATCCTCCCCATCCAGTTTCAATTCCTTTTAAGTGGCATGTGATTCTCTTAATGGGTTTATAATATACTCTTTTGGTTGGGTATGTTGCTCTTGTTTTTTACCAATCAATATCCCACCAATCTTGGCCTCCCCATGTCTACATCTGCTACCAAGTGTGTGATGCAGGCCATCCATCCCTTCACCAAGGTCAAACATTTTTGTTCGTAATCGATAATAGGGGTGAAATATTCCTTTGTCCATATTTTCATTGAGTCACTAGTCATTCTCTTGTTAGCGAAGTGGCCAACCAATGATGTATTTTCCATGAGGAAAATTTCATTGAGCTTAACCCCATCGCCGAAGTCCAGGTTTACCTCCTCTTCTTTCCTTTTTACAAATTTTCCATTGAGGCGTTTCTCCTCCATGGAATACAAATTTGGTCTTACATATGAGTGTGATGGGGTCAGGTTTTCAACACACCCACTCATGAGATCAGTGGCTAAAACTTTCTATATGAAATCGTCCTTCACAAAACCTAATAAGTTTTCTTCCTTCGTAAGGTTGCTCGGGTTTTCTGAAAACCCAGGGATGGGAAAATACTGGGTCGCATAATGGGGAGAAGTGTTTTTTGATTACCGTGAAAGAAGAACATTACATGAGGGGAGGTGGTTCTGAAACAAACGTGACCAAATAGAAACTATATTTTTCCAAGGAGGGACAGCCTATGGCTATACGTGTGTTGGAGTTAAGCCAAGGCACATTTAGGGAATCATCGGGGGATTTAGTCCAATATTTCATACTAAGGTATTGATCATCAATCATACTAATGTACTCATCCAAAACTTTCAAGGTTTCCTCCTCTGAGGGTACATCAATAAGTCTCTGAGTGTAGCCCCAAACTTCCCGTGAACACTAAATGTTTCATTCTTCCAGCAGATCATCAGAGTAATCGTAATTTTCCTCCTCCATGCCAATTAGGCTAGGCATGGACAAACACATGCTAAATGATTCCTATTCCAATTGGTGAGGATTCCAGCAATTTCCTATTTCATTTTTGTGCTCTCGGGAGTTTCTAAAGTCGGGTGGGGGAGGAAATAGAACGTCCTATGGAAACCCTAACCACATACCTCGAGCCCATGCTCTTTGATGTGTGTGTGTGTGTGTGTGTGTACATCTATTGGATGTAGCTTGGGTGGTTTGGAGGAATGGTTCTTATCCTCCCCACCCAGGATCAATTCCTTGTAAGTGACATGTGATTCCCTTAATGGGTCTATAAGATACTCTTGTTTTTTAGTATGTTGCTATTGTTGTTGAGTAATCATATCCCTCCAATCCTGGCCTCCCCATGTCTACATTTTCTACCAAGTGTGTAATCTAGGCCATCCATCCCTTCACCAAGGTCAAACATTTTGGTTTGTAATCGAGAATAGGGGTGAAATACTCCTTTTTCCATCTTTTCATGGAGTCATTATTCATTCTCTTGTTAGCGAAGTGGACAACCAGTGATGCACTTTCCATGAGGGAAATTTCATTGAGATTCACTCCATCGCCTAAGACCAGGTTTACCTCCTCTGCTTTCCTTTTTATACATTTTTGGTTGTGGCATTGCTTCTCCATGGAATCCAAATTTGGGCTCACAGATGAGTGTTATGGGGTCAGGTTTTCAACACACCTACTCATGAGATCAATGACTAAAAATTTCTCTATGAAACCCTCCTTCGTAAAACCCAGCATGTTTTCTTCCTTTGCAAGTGCTTTGGGGAAAATCCCCCTAAATTTGGTCTAAGGAATAGGCAGAGAAATGACTCCCTTAAAATAATGATATACCCTTATTCTACCCCAAAACCATCTAAACTAAGTGATGAAAGAGAAAGGAAAGAGATATTTAATGAGTTCAGCTTTAGTCCTTGTGGTTGGCATAGATCTCTTTCTCTTGTTGTTGCCTCCTAGATCACAGATCTCCTCCCAAAGCTGGCCTACAAGGGGTTAGGAATACAACGAAACAACACATACAATCCCTAATGATCACTTTAAAATTCTAAACATAGATATAAATGCTCAAATTAACAAAGGCATGTAAACATAGGGTTTTTGGACAAGGATAAACTCTTTTATTCAATTTCCAGATAAAAAGGATTACAATATTTGTTGGCAATCGCTCCACAAACCAAGTCTAGGCTCCTCTATTTTGGCTCCAAGTGCATCGATCCCATATTAGCTTCTTTCAACCAACATATCACCAAGGGAAGGAAGAAGGGTTTCATAAGGACAACAGATGGAGGGGAAGACTGAGGCTAAAACTCGGAATGAGATACAAATCTTGGGGTAAGAAGGGAAGGGATTTTGGTAGAGTTTTATTATTCTCTTGATCATGTTCATAAATGGCTCCCCAAGAACTATTTTTATATGAGAAAAATATGGTTATTCAGTTTGGGGATGGGCTACAAGGGGTAAAATTCTTAGGAAACCCTCCATAACCCATAAAATTCGTCGAATTCCACGTAATTTTTAATATATTGCAACTTTTGGAGGTGAACGTGAGCTATCTAGCATGAAGCACACGTGTGTACACAGGCTAAATAGCATGCATCACGCGTGTGTACATGGGCTATCAGTGCAGCAAGGCGTGTACACTATCCAAAAAATGGCTTTTTAAAAGGAAGCCTCAACAGTATTTTGGAAAAGTTTGCAAATGAAAGGGCCAATGTCTTGTATGCACAGTAAGGAATTTTGGACTATAACATATTCCCCCTATTGTGTGAGGTTAGAAGACCAATTGATGGTCGAAATACATTAGAATGTGTTTACATAGTGGGAATGCATGGAGTTGAGTGAGCCAAAGACAAGTGTTCATGAGTGTGCCATCTACAAAATAATGATAATATCTCTGAGGCAGGCATACCCATGCTAGGGATGAACTAAGCATGGTTTCCAATCAAGTACACTGCAGATCCATGTCATATATGACTACGAGAAAAAATAAAAATGTTTTTATAAAGTGCAGCTGCGAACAATACACTATGGATCTACATATCAAGATCATCTGAAGATATACAAGTACAATATGATATTCATATTTGAGAAGCATCAATGTTTGTGGCTAGAGATGAGAACTTCATAGCTCAAGAAGAAAATTCAAGATCTTCAAAACTTAGGTAGGAGTACAATAGGAGTGTAATACTCACTACTCTGAGGTCTTTCACATGTTGTTGGGGAAAGACTAGAAGATCTTGATCATCAGGCACAAAACTTCATTGATTTTGAATCCAAACTTGACTAGACTCTCGGGATGGCTGACTCATGAAGGTCAACATATCAACTGTGGAATGGCCGACTCAGGTTGGATAAAAATTCCCTTGGACAAAAGAACGACAAAATGATGAGGCTTAAGCAGCACAGTATTGACATAAGTTTGTGATACATGAGGCACCACAAACTCTCCAAAAGTTTGGAAGAGTGACCAAACGAAGGAGGACACGGCTCTATGTAATGATAACAACTTTGTAAGGTCATACTAGATCCCAATTCTTGGCAAACAAATGGAAGGATGTGCTTTGTACAAGGGCGACTATCTTGCTACCGATAAAAGAGAATGTATATCCCATCCCCTCCTTTTTGGAATATTTGATTTTTTTTGTCTTTTTCAATTTTTTAACGAACTTGAAAAGGAATAAAATAATGCTACATTACACGGGAGGAATGAGTGTCATGGGCAAGAAAACTAGTTACAAGCGCATGTAACATATTGATGATCAGTGCAAGGAGACATGTGTAGGATAAGGACACTCGGAAAAATTACTCCATGGGTCAAGGTGTCAGATTGCAAGGGAAACAGCGCTACAAGGCTTGCATTTAAGGTATGCTTTGAAAGTTTAGTTAATAGAAACATGAAGACGAATGTTGCGCCTCTTTTATCACCTTAGTGAGAAAAACAGAGGTGCTTGCCAGCATAGTTGAGTTTTCTAAGTAGGACATTTGTAAGGAAAAGGGTTAGAGAAATAAATATAAAAGAACAAGTAAGAATTAAACTAAGAAATAAAATAACAACTAAACTAATGAGCATAGGGACATAAGGACAAAAGAAACAATAAGACCCATGTCACCAATGGTAATGTTGATATTAGTGAAAGAAAACACCAAGAAGAAAGAGGACTGTGAGTCCCTTCTTCCTCCAAGGGAGGGCTCTAAGACCCCCACAAATAAGCTCTTCTTACAACTTTGAATAAAAATGGTGAAAGAATTCTTTGCTAATCCACTCAAGGGGTGAGATGGATTTCCCAATGCAATGGTGCTAGTATACTCTTGATGAGAATAGAGGATTCCTCAAGAGAATAGTAGCAGCATAACTTTGCTATTGAATTCCTTAAAAAATGAAGTGCAGCCATGGCCTTTTTATAGCATCTCTTTGAGGTATTGTGCAACCAGCTTGTAGTGTGTAAAGAGGTTAATTAGGGCATTTCTAGGTCTTTGACCAGCCACCCAGTCAAATCCAGTTCAGATTTGAGTGTTAAATCAACTTGGAAGCTGAACCAGAAGTGGGTGGGAGGCCGACCACTCTCATAAATGCATCGTTCTCACATGTGCGCGGCTTTTTTCGACCATAACCGTGCATCGGGTGCATGTGCGTTTTTCCTACATTTTTGTTTTGCGCATGTGCGTGCGCGCCCTATGTAGTCATACCGCACTTTAATTTTGTCACTGGTTGTATAGTTTTTGACCCTTTGGAAATTATTTTGTGGTAATTTTGGTCCATGGGTGACCTCATAACTGTTTGGTGATGCTGAATTATTGTAATCATTTGCAGACGAAATTTTAGTGATAACACCAGAATTAGTCCAAAGACGCAAGGATGAGGCATGCGATGTGATTAAGACACACCAAGACTCCTTCCATGTGAAGTTTTACAAGCCTAGAGAAGGCAAGCTCGGTGTTTTTTCACGTTTAGAGATTCTGAAAAACACTAAAAGAATACTCCAGGGTGTTCCTTTTTAGTAATTAGTCCATTCGGTTCTAAAAAGGGTTAAACTTATACTGAAATGATGTCTCTTCAAAACCATTTTAACGAGTGTGACTAAGACAAGATCACTTGGTTATAATTTCAATTTTAAGGAGTCTGAAAAAGAGCTTAACTATGGACTCACAACCTTTTTCTAAGTTTAGTCTCCTTAGCCTGAAAAAGAATAAAATATAACTTAGAAGAACTCTCCCGGCGAGACATGTCTCCCGATAATCTATTGGCGAGAAAAAGGGTTAAAATTATGCCAAATAGATATTCCTTCTGGACCAATTAACGAGTGTGAAAGGAACAAGGTCACTCGGCGATATTTTCATATTTAGGGAGTCTGAAAAGATCTAAACTATGGACTCCGAGGGGGTTCCTTTTTCATAGATAATCTCCAAGGCCTAGAAAAGAGATAAACCAAAACCAAGGAGAATTCCCCTTTTTCGAAATTTTATTCCCTCAGACCCGAAAAATGGTTAAACTTACACATGAGAATACTCTCCTAGCGAACCGAAGCTCCTAGAGCATACCTTTATTCCTAAATTAACCATCTGGACCGAAAATGGGGTAAACTACCACCAGACAGACGTGCCTTCAAATTTTATTTTGACGAGCGTGAAGGGCAACAAGATCCTTGGCAATATTTTCAATTTTAGAGAGTCTGAAAAAGGCTTAAGGAAGACTCCAAGGGGGGATTATTTTCTTAAGTAATCCAAACGAGACCGAAAAGAATAAATAATCTCTTGTTATATGTTTCTTTCAAAGTTTAAGAGAGCCTGAAAGACAACAAACCATGCCCATAGTGAGTCCCTCCAGTATGAGCCAGAAAAGATGAAGAAGAATGGGGCTTCGATATATAATCATAGCGAGACTAAAAGGACGCCCAAGCCTATGGAAAAAAATCAGAGCATGGACACCAAAATTCAGAAAAGGATATACCTAGGGCATCCATGTAGAGGAATTCTCTACCACCTAATTACGACACTTCTAAGGCAACATATAAGATTTCATGTCGCACTTCAGTGGGATCAATCCTATGGAAAAGAGAAAAAATTCAACAGCATGCAAGATGCAAGGTGATGAGAGCCTAACCTATATGAAAATGTTGAAAAACAACTTTACCATGGGATGATGTGGGTGTAACCCATCTCATAAAAACACCAAACCAAAAGAACAAGTTTACTAAAACTACCCAAATATCTATCAAAAAGAAACTCAAGTACCCACCAGGCCAAGAATAGGGAAAAAGAGGACCAAACTGGGGAAAAAAGATCCAAAAGAGTCTATAAATAGAGGTGGACAACTCATTTTAACCATTGCAAATAGGAAAATAACCAAAAAGCTAAAAAAACCCTATTCTTTAAAACGTGAATTCGAGGAGCAATAACAGACAAAAGATATTCAAACTTGAACCAAGTAAGTACAAATGAACTCTCTCAACCTTTCCATTCATTATTTATTTCTTATTTTATTGTTTAGAGGGTATGTGCCTTAGTAAAAAGGTCAGGCATGGGTGTACGTGGGTTGTCCACGCCCAGCATGCATATGTACACGAGAAAAGTAACACTTAGGACGCATACATACATGACTATCTTAAAGACAGTCTGCCTACATCTCTTTAATATTTCAAAAAGAAAATGAAACAAGGGACTAACGCCACAAACCGGCCTAACACAAATTCTGAAGGCTTAAACCTAGAGAGCTTACAATTTTCTATTCAAACGATTCTAGAGGCACATGATAACTTGATTCCTCCCGAAATTCCTGAAGAAGTAGTTGAACAAGAAATAGTAGAAGAAGAGGAATCCTCTCCAAACATTTTCGGACATTTTTCAGATAGCATTTTTCGAGCTAATTTCAAAACAGTGCATCCTTACAATACCAGGAGCAAGACAACAAATAAGTCTTCTTCTGAAATTGTAACTAATGCACCTCCAAAATAGTCTAAACCAATTGAGACTAAACAAAATTCAGCAGCCCCAAGTTTAGATTATGATTTGAATGAGGATCTAAAAAAACTTAGGGTTAACATTTCTGTTTACAAATTATTAAAATTCCCTTTTCTTCTACAAAAGATGTTGCAGAATATTGCAGAAAACAGCAAAAACAACAACCAAAACAACAAAAACAGCAATCTGAACAGCAACAATATTGCTGAAAACAACCCCAAAACACCTCAAAAGGTCTCTGCCAAAACGACGTTTGAGCCTCATGATAAAAGAGACCTTCCTGTAAAAAGTGCAACAAATGTAGATAAACTAGTTTCAGGGGCTCCGATTAAAAAATACCAAACTTCTGTTGTTAATACTCGTAGAAATGTCCCTCCCTTTTTGTTATCTTTTGAAATTTTCAATAGGAATGTACATAACTGTATGGTAGATTCAGGTGCATCATCTAATGTAATGCCTTCGTCTGTGTGTCAAAAAATTAATGTCAAAGTTCAACCGTCCAGCCTGAAAATTATTCAGCTTGATCGAACTAGTGTTAAAGTGATAGGTGAATTAAAAAATGTGCTTATCAGATTATCGTCTAATCCTAAAGTCCATCAGGTGATTGATATCACTGTCATAGTTATCCCAGAAGTATATGGTTTGTTTTTAAGTAGAGATTGGTCAGAACAATTACATGGCTATTTTGCAACGGATTGGTCTCACTTATGGCTGCCCGAAAATGGGAAGCCTAGCAAAATCAAGGTAAATCGTGAGCGTTATCTTAAGTTCACAGTAACTGATTTAAATGATCCTAATGAATCATTCACTGCTTCCACAAATTCACCTAAAATACAGAGGATGGACACTTTTTTCGGCAATTTCATGGTTGAAACTTCTACCATTACTGACTTGAAACAGCAATCTGGAATTATGACATGCATGCAGTCGACAGCCTTCTCTCAGTGGCCACATGCACCTGACAAAAATCAAATATGGTCTATTTACTTCGATGGGTCAAAATCTAAGGAAGGAGCTGGTGTCGGGTGCGTGCTCATTGATCCAGCAGGTAACAAGACTTTGATTGCTTGTCTGTTAGAATTCGAATGTACAAACAACACGGCCAAATATGAGGCACTCATGCAAGGTCTCAGAAAAGCACTAGATTTAAACATTCATAATTTGGTTGTCTTTGGTGATTCATATATCGTGGTTAGACAGGTAAAACATTATCTCCACTGTTTATCTCCCCACCTTAAAAGCTATCAGACTAAGGTATGGAATTTGATGAACACGTTTTCTACGTTTAACATAAATTCTATTCCTAGATTGAATGATTATGAGGTTGATTTGTTAGCTAACGTCACTTCAAAACTTTTTCCTGCAGAAGGCCTATCTCCGAATGCATTTTTCGTCGAATTGTTGTTCAGACCATTCGTCCAAGACAATATCACAAATTCGAGAGTCTTCGATGACGATCAACAGATCATCAGTTTTTTGCACATGGAAGAGACTTCACAGGGTGCAGTGATCGACGAAGGTACCCACGACGAAAACCTTCACGATTTTAAGGTAATACCAGATCCAAGATCCCCAGAATTTGCATCGGACATGGTAAACTCTATCCCAAAATCTGTGGTTAGATTAGAAAAATTTTATGATCTTCACGATAAGTTCAGAAAATCAGTGAATTGTAAAACGAATAGTTCTTCCTTGACACATGAAAAAGTAAATTTGGGAACTAAAGACAACCCACAGTGCATCAATTTGGGGTTGGAATGTTCTGAGAAAGAAAAGGTAGCATTTATTAAGTTGTTTAAGGAATTTAAAGATGTATTTTCCTGGACATATGACGACCTTAAGACTTTCGATCCAAACATCATACAACACATTATTCCCATGAAACCCCAAACCCAACCTTTTCAACAGAAGCTAAGAAAGATGCACCCAAAACATGAACCGGCAGTCAAGAAAGAATTAAACAAACTCTTGAACGCTAAAATAATCTTCCTAGTAAGGCACACACAGTGGGTCTCTAATCTTGTCCCTGTGAGGAAGAATAGTGGTGAAATATGACTATGTGTCGATTTCGGAAATCTCAACCGAGCGTCTGATAAAGACAACTACCCTGTCCCTCCCATGGAGCAGATCCTTCAATGGGTATTTGGTTCTGAAAGATTATCCTAGTTGGATGGTTTTTCAGGGTATAACCAATTCCTTATGTCTCCCCCAGACCAGCTCAAAACTACTTTCCGTACCCCATGGGGCACCTACGCTTATAGAAAGATGCCCTTTGGGATCATAAACGTCGGTGCCACTTTTCAAAGAGCGATGGATATCGCTTTCCGCGGCTTAATCAATCAATCTATAGTATTTTACCTAGATGACGTCACTGTCTTCTCAAAAAATAAAGGAGATCATCTAGCTCATTTAAGATCTGTTCTACAGCGATGTCGTAAGTACGACATTTCATTAAATCCTAAAAAAATTGTCTTCACAGTAGAACAAGGTAAGCTCCTCGGATTCATTGTATCAAACGAAGGGATGATTATCGACCCTGAAAGGACCCAAGTCATTTTGAAACTTCCCCCTCCCTCGTCAAAAAAGTCCATGCAATCTTTCTTAGGACAGATAAAATTTGTTAGGAGATTCATCCCCAGCTTTTCAGAAATGGTGAGACCATTACAAAACTTAATAAAAAAGGATGTACAGTACCATTGGGGACCTTTAGAAAGTCAGTCTTTTGATTCAATAAAAAAGGCTATAATAGACGCTCCTTCTCTAATGAGCCCTGATTTTTCGCAAGACTTCACCCTCTACATGTTTGCCTCTAACTRGTCTTACGTTGTTGTCCTAACTCAAAAGAATGTTAAAAACAAGGAAGTCCCAATTTCCTTTATGAGCTCAGCCTTCAAGGGAGCAGAACTTAATTACCCAGCAGTAGATCAGCAAGCTTAYGCTATTTTTAAAGAAGTAAAACACTTTCGATCTTATCTATTGAAATCTAGGACGAAAATCATTGTCCCTTACCCTATTGTCATAAATTTGTTAGTACAGAAATAACTAGGCAAAAAAAGGGCAAACTAGGTCACATCCTTACAAGAATATGACATAGAAATCACCCCAGCACCAATTTTTAGAGGCCAAGGTTTATGAAAGTTGGTTGTCGATTCAGCTATAGGACAGCAAAATGAAATCGATATGTTAATTCTAGATCAGCATGATCAAAATCAAATTTGTTGTGCACAAAACCTTACTAGTCCCTGGTACGACGACATTAAATTTTGTCTTATAAATGGATCAACTCCCCATCACCTTGATCTCAAAAAAAGGAGAGCACTAAGATTAAAATATGCTTCTTTTGAGCTGATTAATGGTATTTTGTTTCGCCAAAATTTCGATGGAATACTTATGCGTTGTCTTGAAAAAGATGAAGCAGAAAAAGTCTTGTTGGAGTTACATGCAGGGGAAGCTGGTGGGCATTTTGGTGGAGACACCACCGCCCACAAAGTATTAAGAGCAGGTTATTACTGGCCTACCCTTTATAAAGATGATCATTCCTTATGCTGCAAGTGTGTGATTTGTCAAGAGGCATCTGGACGGATACAGAAACCAACATTCCCATTGCAACCAGTTTCGGTAGACTCCCCTTTTCAGCAGTGGGGCCTGGATATTATAGGCCCAATCAATCCGGCATCCTCGCAGTAGCATAAATACATCATAACTTCCACATATTATTTCACCAGTTGGTCTGAGGCTGCCCCATTAAAATCTATAAATACCAGCCAGGTAATATCCTTCCTGAATTCAAATATTATCACTCGTCTCGGTATTCCTGAATGCCTGGTATTTGACAATGCTTCCTATTTTTCATCTCTTGAAATGAGCGATTTCGCTCTAGAAAAAGGAATAAAATTAAAGTAATCTGTCATCTATTACGCCCAAGGAAATGGTTTAGCGAAATCAACTAATAAAAACCTGATCAAAATTATCAAGAGAACGGTCTCCAAAAACCATAAAAACTGGCATAACGCACTATTGAACGCAATATGGGCTAACAGAGTAACTCCTAAAACTGTTGTGGGTAATTCACCCTTCTTTCTCGTTTACGGCAGGGAAGTGATTCTTCCACCGCATGTCCTTCTTCCATATCTGCAGTTATCACAGAAGGTGCAAGAAGAATATTTCCCTCCCTTGGAGATCCGGATTAACACTTTGCTAAAGTTAGAGGAAGTAAGGGTTCAAGTGAAACAAAAATTGGATCAACATCAACGCATCGTTAAAAACTGGTTTGATTCCAATTCTGCCTCTGACATAAATTTTGAGGTAGGGGACCTTGTCCTTAAATGGGACAAACCTCATGAGGGAAAAGGAGAGCATACTAAGTTTCAGAACTTGTGGTTGGGACCATATTTTATTGCTAAAAAACTGGGTCCCAGTTCTTTTCGCCTGCAAAATTTAGAGGGACAGCCAGACACTTTCCCGGTGAATGGACAAGCTCTAAAAAAGTACTTCACCTGATGACGCTCCCATAAACCCTTTGTAAATATTTTCTGTTTTGTTTTACTTGTTGTTTGTTTTTCTTTTCTGGTTTGTTTTGGTTTTCATTTCTTCTTATCGGTCTTTATTTTTTAAACACACATGCCTGCACCACAGGCTAGCTCAGACAAAGAAAACAGAAAAACTTCCCCTCAAAAATGACTGCTGAAAGTTGTCAAAACATCCATTGTTGTAATTATCTGAAATTGTAGCCTTGTTAAAGATGACTTTTCGTTTGAAAAGCGTTTTCTTAGTTTCAATCTGCAATTGAAAGTATTCACGACCATCTATAAAAATCCTTTTTACGTTGTCCTTGTTCTTTAAGAGAACAACTCAACGATGTCTCCCTGTTCTTGAAAGTCGATTTTATTAATAAACTATTTCTATATCTTCATGAAGGACAGCTCGAAAAATTTTCAAGGTCTGTGACATATCAAGATGTGTTAAAAAAATGGAATTTGTAGTGTCACCCCGCTCTATTGAATATCTTTAAAACTATAATATAAACTTTCAGATAGCTGTGGGAAGTGCTTGTAAACCCACCGGGACATTGAACAGGTCTGCTGGAAACGGGTAAATGCATGCATGACGCCAAGATAACTTCGTCGGGGTACTAAACAGGCCCGCTGGCAGCAAAGCAATGTCAGGTAAAAGAAAATTCTCAGATATGGATTATGTTTTGGCCTTAAACATCCTTCATTCTGATCTGAAATTTATTGACAGGATACAGACATCAGAGTGGGTTAATTGACATCTTTGTCGAGGCTATGGACGTCTGCTAGCAGCAATGGCCATGTCAACAGTATTGAAGATTTTAACTTAACATCGTGGCTCTCATTTGCCAAGATTGTCACTAGTTTTCGTTTCTTTAAAAATAAAAGTTTTCTGAAACTCGACTGGGTTATGATTATTTGAGATGTTCAAACAGCTTTTCAGTTCTTTTCGATTCAAATTTTTTCAGATGATTCTAACCTGAACTTGTTCGTGTGACAGAGATAATTGCTTCTCCCAGCATGTCGCCATTGTTGGCAGTGATTATATAATTAATATTTTTATAAGCTGCCTACACAGGGTCTATGAAATTTTATTACTCTTCATGAGCATTTCCCTAAACGACAGTTGTAAATCGTCGCTTTTTACTTATCGTCCACTCATACTTCATTTTCATGACTGAAAGCATGAAAACTCGCAACTGTCTTTACCATTTTATTTTAAAGTTTCATTGAAGGCAAATGGTTTATTTAATATGGAGTTCGATTCTTTGCCAGGAAGGTATCACCCTGTTTTGTTTTTGACCCTATCAACTCATAAGCATGCCTAAGAGATTGATAGTCTTAACAAATGAAATACCCCACCATTTGATATTGTTTGTATTGGTTTTGGTTTGATCTTTGATCACATTTCCTTCACAAAACTTTTGATTATTCATTTACCCAACTTTGTAATCAAAATATGATGCGCGCACTTATGTTTGTTTTTGGGTACTTTGGTCCTAGCATGTACTCAATACCAAGGTGGCATACGATGTACAGGTTTCCATTACTTCTTAGGATGGTCTCAGGTTTCACAAAACTCTTCACACACATTTTGATTAAAACTTCCTGCCCATCGTTTTAGTCATTACAACATGTATTGTTAAAGCTCAGGGCTATGGCTTTGTTTCGTTTTTGCAAACCCTACCTATGTGTTGTGTGTTAATTACCCTTCCATTCAGTATGGCTCTGGTGGTAAGGGTTCAACCAAATTATATCCAAACCTTGCTCTCATATGATAATGCTAGGGAGGATTTGGAAAGGAATGGTTGGCATATTTTCATAAAAACGTTTCAGGGTTTTAATCTTCAGGTCGCCCAAGAGTTTGTCTTAACCTTTGATGGTTGTAGGGAAAAAGTTGGTGATGTGCAATTGGAAGTAACTGAAGAGTTCCTGAGTCAAGCCACGGGATTACCAGCGGTTGGTCAGAAATGGTTCAAAAACGCAAAAGTGGAGGAAGTCCCTTGGACTTTACTGTTTACCTCACGAAAAATAACCAGCTCTGATAGAGGTATGCCAATTTCATTCCTGAAAACTCGGTGGCATGATTTACTCTATGTAGTGAAGCAATTTATCACATGTGAGGGACGATTCAGACTAGTTTTTCTATATCATTTACGCTTGCTTATGAGTTTTATTGGTTTTCCGTTGAATATGCCTTATTACCTACTCAGAAGTCTATATAAAATGGGCAAAATATTTAAGAAACAGAGGTCAGATTCAAGTCTATTTCATCATGGCCTGATTAAAATCATCCTCATGAATCAGTTAGAGTCAAAAAATGACTGTTGGGATTCGTTTATTATGCGAAATTCTTTTGGTAACCCTGAATTGGGAGAGGTAGATAAGCCAGTCGTTGAGGAAACCCTTGTGAACCTGACGGCACCTCTTCCACCTCCCCAAGCTTGTGATTTTTCCCCTAACAACGAACCCTCGAGCTACCCTAAAGTCATTCAACAGGACAGTCAATCGGTTACACGTCCAAAGGATCGTATTAAAATTGTTAAGAAAACTACAGGAAAGAAGTTAAAAGGTTGTGTTGATGTCAATTTCAAAAACAAAAGAGTTGGTCGGTTAATTTCTTGAAGTCTTTGAAATAAGACAAACTCCCGTGTAGACCCAATCAGCATGATTGAAGTTAACAAAAGCTCAGATTCTGAAATTGACAAATTCCTTGCAGAAGAAGACCCTGTGTCGTTCAGGCTATACCCTAACCGACCCTATAACTATGTCAATAATTTGCCTCCTTGTTTGAAAGATAACCCAGAGTTTCCTGGAATCCTTCTCTGCAATAAATCTACTATCCATATGGAGGGTTCTCTAACCCGTAATCTTGTTCATTCTAATGCAAACACCTCACAGTCACAATGTGATGTATTCCTATCGTGGATCGACAGATACTATACTGATGTCATGTTTCTACAGTCACAGGTCAAGTTTTTAAGAGACCGGGTTGATATGTTAACAAACGAAAATAACAGGCTTGAATCTATCATCCAAGGTAAGGAAAAGCATTTGAAAACCACAGGTCATGTGATTTTCAAAAACGTAGAGCCAGCTATAGCTATCGTCAACTCCAAACTTTCATGATACGATTTGGTTTTATGATTAGAGGTATGATTTTGTTAGCATGATTATTGTCATTCTTAAGTTAGGATATTTGGTTTGATTGAATAAACTATTTTTATTTTTAGATTAGCCTGTTTTATTTATACAATAAAATGAGATTTCATTTGCTATTATAACTAACTACAGAATCGCAAGATTTTGTAGCCAGTTAAGAAAATTCGAATTGTTTGATTTGATGGCAGAAAACATATCTGAGATCTTCCTATTTTCTTTTGTTTTCAGGATAATTAAGGAGCCCATGATTTCAAAGATGATATGAGGCACTTTTGAGATCTCCCAGCCATATCTATTATGTATTTTGAATAACCAGAATTAAATTGTTGGTAGTTTTTTTATATCTAGTGAAATCAAGGTGGTTGCATCCCCCTTTATTTCTGAAACCAATTTGATCTTATCAACAGGAAACAGTTATGTTTCCTGAAACCTATATAAACATATCATTTTGTAAACATTGCATCATCTCGGCCTGGGGGAAGAGTATGGGCATTTTACCACAGACTTGAATGGAATAGAATGCACATTATAGCTTTAGATTTTTTGTATGATGTTTTGATTTAAGTTATGTTTATGTCGATTTGATAATAGATGGCGATTGCTTTCATCATCATGATTTATTGCAAGTTGATATGATTCATTTTATATGATGTCCATATCTTATGTTCCAGATACGATACACAGTGATCATTAATTCGATACAAAATCTGAGAGTTATCTCTGATGTCTTATGGAATGTTTAACTATAAGCTCTTACAAGAAGATTTATATTATTGTGGTCACTTGTAAATCATAATATCACTGTAATTGTATTCATTTTATGTTCTCTTACCAAAATTCAATCTCCAGCGCATTGTTTCTCTTTTGTTCGGAACAACCTTAAGATTTGTTGCAGGTTTACTTCACGGATAAAGTGGTTGGATATTCTCTATTGAATAGACATTGGATGCGTTAATAGGTTAGTTTGTTATTTTATTTTATTTGCTTGTTTATTTTAGAAGTTCTATATATAAATAGTATGATTTTTCATTGTCTATAATTTCCAGTTCGATTAAGTACTTTAATATTTGATTTCTTGAATGTATACATCCAAGAAAACAAACCAAAAAATTAAATAGTATTTTCACTTTCTTTATTACTGTTGTTATAAGAACCAATTTACACTTGATTTTTACGAGTTTAGATTAAAATTCATATTTTGTACAGATTGTATATAGAATTATTATACAATATTGTTTAAATAAATTGTATATATATATATATATATATATATATATATATATATATATTAGTGATTGTTAGTTATTAAGTTATTGTATTTCTTTTAGTTATTTTTTCGTTTTCTTTAGAACTTAGATCGGCCAACGAAGCCGCTAAACCCGTCGAAGTGAATTAATCCAAACGGCTTGGGTTAATTAGATAACCCTGGACCGGATTCACTCTTCCAGTTGAAGAGCGGTCAATTTATCTCGTCAACAAATGGCGTTAGAAGGAGGGCCTGAAAACTATTAATGGCACGAGGAGGTCGCAAGACTCTTCCCCCACCTACACGCTCACCTATAGTAACTAGAAGTCATTCAGAAGACAACATTGTCCCTCAAAAAGAAACCACATCAAATGAAAATCCTCATATCACCGTTGAACCCATAACTCCAAACCCCCTAGGGGGTGACATACAAGGAATTGTTCGGCAATCCCTCATAAGAACGCACAGTGCCTTGGCCCGTATCAAACAACCAAGTCAACCTTTGAACCAACCATTAGACTTCTCTGATATCAGGGAGCAAATTGGAGGTACTGATCTTACCTTAAATCCCACGGATCCAGATCATATACTCACTCCTGCAGTAGGAGGACCTGGTATTCCAACATCACCACCCCCTTCATCTCCTTCTTCTTCTGCAGAAGAATCCTCAGATGAAGGCAGTTCCTCATCTCAGCCTTCGACACCACCTACACCTATGGCCAATCCAAACAATATCGCCAGACCCTGGCTTGACCAAGATGCAGTGGCCATACCTGGGCCCCAACATCCTTTACCTAAACACCTGGAGAAATGGCTCCCTAAATTTGACCCAGACTCCAAGCAGATTGTTGAAGATCATATCAAAAAATTCATGCTAGCCATTAGGCTCCATAGTGTCGAACACAAAGATGTAGTATGTAGGTTTTTTTCCCTACACCTTTGAAGGTAATGCCTCTACCTGGTACTTTGCCCAACAACCCCACACCATCGTGTCATGGGATAAATTCGAGTCTTGTCTCCTTGAGAAATTTGGAGATGACAAATCTCCTGAAGTTCTGGTCATGGAACTCTCTAGTTTGAAGATGAACCCTAAAGAAAAGATAAAAGACTTTATTCAAAGGTTCCTAATGTTAAAGAATCAAATCCCCACGGACTCGATGCCTGCCAAAAACCTTATCGTCGCATACTACATGAAAGCATTACATCAAAACATAGCCATTTGGGTAAAAAGGTCCAAAAAAACCACATTGTTAGAAGCCTTCGAAGAGGTGAGTCAAATCGAGAAAGATATTCTCAGCCTAAAAGACAATACCTTTAACGAGGTAGAGACTATTTCTTCCTCCAATAAAAAGATCGAAATCCTTCCTAGACCCCCCCAAAACAAAACTGAACCAGATAGTTCGGATCTAGAAAACTTACAAAAGGTCGTTCAGAAGTTGTTTAATCAAGTTATAGATTTAAAAAGGTCAACTGAATAATCTTCTTCGAGCAAAGGACCCTACAAACCTCCTTTTAGAAAGTCTTTTCCCACAAACCGGCCTAACACAAATTCTAAAGGCTTAAACCTAGAGAGCTTACAATTTGTTATTCAAACGATTCTAGAGGCACATGATAACTTGATTCCTCCCGAAATTCCTGAAGAAGTAACTGATCAAGAAATAGTAGAAGAAGAGGAATCCTCTCCAAACATTTTCGTACTTCAAGCTAATTTCGAAACAGTGCATCCTTACAATACCAGGAGCAAGACAGCAAATAAGTCTTCTTCTGAAATTGTAACTAATGCACCTCCAAAACAGTCTAAACCAATTGAGACTAAACAGAATTCAGCAGCCCCAAGTTTAGATTATGATTTGATTGAGGATCTAAAAAAACTTAGGGCTAACATTTATGTTTATGAATTATTAAAATTCTCTTTTCTTCTACAAAAGATGCTGCAGAATATTGCAGAAAATAGCAAAAACAACAATCAAAACAGCAAAAACAACAATCTGAACAGCAACAATATTGCTGAAAACAACCCCAAAACACCTCAAAAGGTCTCCGCCAAAACGACATCTGAGCCTCATGATAAAATAGACCTTCCTGTAAAAAGTGTAACAAATGTAGATAAACAAGTTTCAGGGACTGCGATTAAAAAACAACAAACTTTTGTTGTTAATATTCGCAGAAATGTTCCTCCCCTTTTGTTGACTTTTGAAATTTTCAATAGGAATGTACATAACTGTATGGTAGATTCAGGTACATCATCTAACTTAATGCCTTGGTCTGTGTGTCAAAACATTAATGGCAAAGTTCAACCGTCCAGCCTGAAAATTATTCAGCTTGATCGAACTAGTGTTAAAGTGATAGGTGAATTAAAAAATGTGCTTATCAGATTATTGTCTAATCCTAAAGTCCATCAGGTGATTGATATCATTGTCATAGATATCCCAGAAGTATATGGTTTTTATTTAAGTAGAGATTGGTTAGAGAAATTACATGGTTATTTTGCAACTGATTGGTCTCACTTATGGGTGCCCGAAAATGGGAAGCCTAACAGAATCAAGGTTTATCGTGAGTGTTATCTTAAGTTCACGGTAACTGATTTAAATGATCATAATGAACCATTCACTGCTTCCACAAATTCACCTGAAATGAAGAGGATGGACACTTTTTTCGGCAATTTCATGGTTGAAACTTCTACCATTACTGACCCAGAACAGAAATCTGAAATTATGACATGCACACAGTCGACAGCCTTCTCTCAGTGGCCACATGCACCTGACAAAAATCAAATATGGTCTCTTTACTTCGATGGGTCAAAATCTAAGGAAGGATCTAGTGCAGGGTGCGTGCTCATTGATCCAGCAGGTAACAAGACTTTGATTGCTTACCGGTTAGAATTCGAATGTACAAACAACACGGCCAAATATGAGGCACTCATGCAAGGTCTCAGAAAAGCACTAGATTTAAACATTCAGAATTTGGCTGTCTTTGGTGATTCAAAAATCGTGGTTAGACAGGTAAAACATTATATCCATTGTTTATCTCTGCACCTTAAAATCTATCAGACTGAGGTATGGAATTTGATGAACAAGTTTTCTATGTTTAACATAAATTCTATTCCAAGATTGAATCATTATGAGGTTGATTTGTTAGCTAACGTTGCTTCAAAACTTTTTCTTGCAAAAGGCCTATCTCCGAATGCATTTTCCATCGAATTGTTGTTCATTCCATTCGTCCCGGACAATATCACAAATTGGAGAGTCTTCGATGACGATCAACAGATCATCAATTTTCTACACATGGAAGAGACTTTCTAGGGCACGGTGATCGACGAAGGTACCCACGAAGAAAACCTTCGCAATTTTACGGTAATAGCAGATCCAAGATCCCCAGAATCTACATCAGACATGGTAAACTCTATCCCAAAATCTGTGGTTAGATTAGAAAAATTTTATGATCTTCACGATAAGTTCAGAAAATCAATGAATTGTAAAACGAATAGTTCTTCCTTGACACATGAAAAAGTAAATTTGGGAACTAAATACAACCCACAGTGCATCAATTTGGGGTTGGAATGTTCTAAGCAATAAAAGGTAGCATTTATTAAGTTGTTTAAGGAATTTAAAGATGTATTTTCCTGGACATAGAACGAACTTAAGACTTTCGATCCTAACAGTATACAACACATTATTCCCATGACACCCCAGACCCAACCTTTTCAATACAAGCTAAGAAAGATGCACCCAAAACTCGAACCAACAGTCAAGAAAGAATTAAACAAAGTCATGAACACTAAAATAATCTTCCCAGTAAGCACACACAATGGGTCTCTAATCTTGTCCCTGTGAGGAAGAAGAGTGGTGAAATCTGACTATGTGTCAATTTTCAAAATCTCAACCGAGCGACTGATAAAGACAACTACCCTATCCCTCCCATGGATCATATCCTTCAACAGGTATCTGGTTCTGAAATATTATCCTTGTTGGATGGTTTTTCAAGGTATAACCAAGTCCTATGTCTCCCCCAGACCAGCTCAAAACTACTTTCCGTACCCCATGGGGCACCTACGCTTATAGAAAGATGCCCTTTGGGCTCATAAACGTCAGTGCCACTTTTTAGAGAGTGATGGATATCGCTTTCCACAGCTTAATAAATCAATCTATAGTAGTTTACCTAGATGATGTCATTGTCTTCTCAAAAAATAAAGGAGATCATCTAGCTCATTTAAGATTTGTTCTACAGCGATGTCGTAAGTACGGCATTTCTTTAAATCCTAAAAAAATTGTCTTCGTAGTAGAACAAGGTAAGCTCCTCGGATTCATTGTATCAAACGAAGGGATGATTATCGACCTTGAAAGGACCCAAGTCATTTCAAAACTTCCCCCTCCCTCTTCAAAAAAGTCCATGCAATCTTTCTTAGGACAGATAAACTTTGTTAGGAGATTCATCCCCAGCTTTTCAGAAATGGTGAGACCATTACAAAACTTAATAAAAAAGAATGTACAGTACCATTGGGGACCTTTAGAAAGTCAAGATTTTGATTCAATAAAAAAGGCTATAATTGATGCTCCTTCTCTAATGAGCCCTGATTTTTCACAAGACTTCACCCTCTACATGTTTGCCTCTGACCGGTCTTACGCTACTGTCCTAACTCAAAAGAATGTTGAAAACAAGGAAGTCCCAATTGTCTTTATGAGCTCAGCCTTCAAGGGAGCAAAACTTAATTACCCAGCAGTAGATCAGCAACCTTATGATGTTTTTAAAGCAGTAAAACACTTTTGATCTTATCTGTTGAAATCTAGGACGAAAATCATTGTCCCTTACCCTGCTGTCAGAAATTTGTTAGTACAGAAAGAACTAGGCGAAAAAAAGGGAAAACTGGGTCACATCCTTACAAGAATATGACATAGAAATCACCCCAGCACAAATTGTTAGAGGCCAAGGTTTATGCAATTTGGTTGTTGATTCAGCTATAGGACAGCAAAATGAAATTGATATGTTAATTCCAGATCAGCACGATCAAAATCAAATCTACTGTGCACAAAACCTTACTAGTCCCCGGTACGACGACATTAAATTTTATCTTATACACGGATCAGCTCCCCGTCACCTTGATCCCCAAAAAAGGAGAGAACTAAGATTAAAATCTGCTTCTTTTCAGCTGATTAACGGTATTTTTTTTCGCCAAAATTTTGATGGAATACTTATGCGCTATCTTGAAAAAGATGAAGCAGAAAAAGTCTTATTATAGTTACATGCAGGGGATGTTGGTGGGCATTTTGGTGGAGACACCACCGCCCACAAAGTATTAAGAGCAGGTTATTACCGGCCTACCCTTTTCAAATATGCTCATGCTTATGCCACAAGTGTGTGATTTTTCAAAAGTCATCTGGACAGATACAGAAACGAGCATTCCCATTGCAACCAGTTTCGGTAGACTCCCCTTTTCAGTAGTGGGGCCTGGATATTATAGGACCAATCAATCTGGCATCCTCACAGCAGCGTAAATACATCATAACAGCCACAGATTATTTCACCAGTTGGTCTGAGGCTACCCCATTAAAATTTCTAAATACCATCTAGGTAATATCCTTCATGAATTCAAATATTATCACTCGTCTCGGTATTCCTGAATGCCTTGTATTTGAAAATGATTCATATTTTTCATCTCTTGAAATGAGCGATTTCTCTCTAGAAAAAGGAATAAAATTAAAGTACTCTACCAGCTATTACCCCCAAGGCAATGGTTTAGCGGAATCAACTAATAAAAACCTGATCAAAATTATCAAGAGAACGGTCTCCAAAAACCATAAAAACTGACATAACGCACTATTGAACGCAATCTGGGCTGACAGAGTAACTCCTAAAACTGTTGTGGGTAATTCACCCTTCTTTCTCATTTATGGCAGGGAAGCGATTCTTCCACCGCATGTCCTTCTTCCATCTCTGTAGTTATCGTAGAAGGTGCAAGAAGAATATTTCCCTCCCTTGGAGAGCCGGATTAACGCTTTACTAAAGTTAGAGGAAGTAAGGGCTCAAGTGAAAAAAAAATTGGATCAACATCAACTCATCGTTAAAAACTGGTTTGATTCCAATTCTACCTCTGACAGAAATTTTGAGGTAGGTGACCTTGTCCTTAAATGGGACAAACCTCATGAGGGAAAAGGAGAGCATACTAAGTTTCAGAACTTGTGGTTGGGACCATTTTTTATTGCTGAAAAATTGGGTCCCAGTTCTTTTCGCCTGCAAAATTTAGAGGGACAGCCAGATACCTTCCCGGTGAATGGCCAAGCTCTAAAAAAGTACTTCACCTGATGATGCTCCCATACACCCTTTGTAAATATTTTCTGAGTTTTTTTACTTGTTGTTTGTTTTTCTTTTCTGGTTTGTTTTGGTTTTCATTTATGCTTATCGGACTTTCTTTTTTAAACACACATGCCTACACCATGGTCTAGCTCAGACAAAGAAAATAGAAAAACTTCCCCTCAAAAATGACTGTTGAAAGTTGTCAAAACATCAATTGTTGTATTTCTCTAAAATTGTAGCCTTGTTAAAGATGATTTTTTGCTTGAAAAGCATTTTCTTGGTTTCAATCTGCAATTGAAAGTATTCATGACCATCTATAAAAATCCTTTTTACGTTGTCCCTAGTCTTTAAGAGAACAACTCAATGATGTCTCCCTGTTCTTGAAAGTTGATTTTATTAATAAACTATTTTTAGATCTTGATGAAGGACGGCTCGAAAAATTTTCAAGGCCTGTGACATATCAAGATGTGTTAAAAAACTGGAATTTTCAGCATCACCCCACTCTATTGAATATCTTTAAAACTATAATATAAACTTTCAGGGAGCTGTGGGAAGTGCTTGTAAACCCTTCGAGACACTGAACAAGTCTGTTGGCAGTGGGTAAATGCATGCATGATGCCAAGATAACTTCAATGGGGTACTAAACAGGCCCGCTGGCAGCAAAGCAATGTCAGTTAAAAGAAAATTCTTAGATATGGATTCTGTTTTGGCCTTAAACGTCCTTTGTTCTGATCTGAAATTTCTTGACAGGATACAGACATCAAAGTGGGTTAATTGGCATCTTTTTCGAGGCTATGGACGCCTGTTGGCAGCGGCAGCCCTGTCAATAGTATTGAATATTTTAACTTAACATCGTGGCTCTCTTTTGCCAAGATTGTCACCAGTTTTTGTTTCTTTAAAAATAAAAGTTGTCTAAAACTAGACTGCGTTATAATTATTTGAGATGTTCAAACAACTTTTCGGTTGTTTTCAATTCAAAGTTTTTCAGATTATTCTAACCTGAAATCGTTCGTGTGACAGAGATAATTGCTTCTCCCAGCCTGTCCCCATTGTTTGTAGCGATTATATAATTATTATTTTTATATGCTACCTACACAAGGTCTATGAAATTTTATTACTCTTCATGATCATTTCCCTAAACGACAGTTGTAAATCGTCGCTTTTTACTTATCGTCTACTCATACTTCATTTTCATGACTGAAAGCATGAAAACTCGCAACTATCGTTACCATTTTGTTTTAAAGTTTCATTGAAGGCAAATGGTTTATTTAATATGGAGTTCAATTCTTTGCTAGGAAGGTATCACCCTATTTTGTTTTTTACCCTATCAACTCATAAGCATGCCTAAGAGATTGATAGTCTTAACAAATGAAATACCCCACCATTTGATATTGTTTGTATTGGTTTTGGTTTGATCTTTGATCACATTTCTTTCACAAAAATTTTGATTATTCATTTACCCAACTTTGTAATCAAAATATGATGCACACACTTATGTTTTTTGGGGGGTAATTTGGTCCTAGCATTTACTCAATACCAAGGTGGAATACAATGTACAGGTTGCCATTACTTCTTAGGATGGTCTCGGGTTTCATGAAACTCTTCGCACGCATTTTGATTAAAACTTCTTTCCCATCATTTGAGTCATTGCAGCATGTATTATTAAAGCTCGGGGCTATGGCTCTGTTTCGTTTTTGCAATCCCTACCTGTGTGTTGTGCATTAATTACCCTTTCATTCAGTATGGCTCAGGTGGTAAGGGTTCAACCGAACGGTATCCAAACCCTTCTCTCATATGATAATACTACGGAGGATTTGGAAAGAAATGGTTGGCATATTTTCATCAAAATGTTTCAGGGTTTTAATCTTCAAGTCACCCAAGAGTTCGCCTTAACCTTTGATGGTTGTAGGGAAAAAGACAGTGATGTGCAATTGGAAGTAACTGAAGAGTTCCTGAGTCAAGCCATGGGATTGCCAGCGGTTGGTCAGAAATGGTTCAAAAACGTGAAAGTGGAGGAAGTCCCTTGGACTTTACTGTTTACCTCACGAAAAATAACCAGTTGTGATAGAGGTATGCCAATTTCGTTCCTGAAAACTCAGTGGCATGATCTACTCTCTGTAGTGAAGAAATTTATCACATGTGAGGGATGGTTTGGACTGGTTTTTCTATATCATTTAAGCCTGCTTATGATTTTTATTGGTTTTCCGTTGAATATGCCTTATTACCTACTCAGAAGTCTATATAAAATGGGGAAAATATTTAAGAAACGGAGGTCAGATTCAAGTCTATTTCATCATGGTCTGATTAAAATCATCCTCATGCATCAGTTAGAGTCGAAAAATGACTGTTGGGATTCATTTATTATGCGAAATGGTTTTGGTAACCCTGAATTGGGAGAGGTAGATAGGCCAGTCGTTGAGGAAACCCTTGTGAACCCGACGGCACCTCTTCCACCTCCCCAAGCTTGTGATTTTTCCCCTAACATCGAACCCTCGAGCTACCCTAAAGTCATTCAACAGGACAGTCAATTAGTTACACATCCAAAGGATCGTATTAAAATTGTTAAGAAACCTATAGGAAAGAAGTTAAAAGGTAGTGTTGATGTCAATTTCAAAAACAAAAGAGTTGGTCGGTTAATTTCTCGAATTCTTCGAAATAAGACAAACTCCTGTGCAGACCTGATCAACATGATTGAAGTTAACGAAAAGCTCGGATTTTGAAATTGACAAATTCCTTGCAGAACAAGACCCTGTGTCAATTGCGCTATACTGACCGACCCTATAACTATGTCGATAATTTGCCTCCTTGTTTGAAAGATAACCCAGATTTTCCTGGTATCTAGCTCTGTAATAAATCTGCTATCCATATGGAAGGTTCTCTAACCCGTAATCTTGTTCGTTCTAATGAAAACACCTCACAGTCACAATGTGATGTATGCCTATCATGGATCGACAGATACTATACCGATGTCCCGTTTCTACAGTCACGGGTCATGTTTTTAAGAGACCTGGTAGACATGTTAACAAATGAAAACAACATGCTTGAATATATCATCCAAGGTAAGGAAAATCATTTGAAAACCACAGGTCACGTGATTTTCAAAAACGTAGAGGCAGCTACAGCTATCGTCAACTCCAAACTTTCATGATACGATTTGGTTTTATGATTAGAGGTATGATTTTGTTAGCATGATTATTGTCATTCTTAAGTTAGGATATTTGGTTTGATTGAATAAACTATTTTTATTTTTAGATTAGCATGTTTTATTTATACAATAAAATGAGATTTCATTTGCTATTATAACTAACTACAGAATCGCAAGATTCTGTAGCCAATTAAGAAAATTCGAATTGTTTGATTTAATGGCAGAAAACATATCTGAGATCTTCCTATTTTCTTTTGTTTTCAGGATAATTAAGGAGCCCATGATTTCAAATATGATATGAGGCACTTTTGAGATCTCCCAGCCATATCTATTATGTATTTTGAATAAACAAAAGTAGACTGTTGGTAGTTTTTTTATATCTAGTGAAATCAGGGTAGTTGCATCCCCCTTTATTTTTGAAACCAATTTGATCTTATGAACAGGAAACAGTTATGTTTCCTGAAACCTATATAAACATATCATTTTGTAAACATTGCATCATCTCGGCCTGGGGCAAGAGTATTGGTGTTTTACCACAGACTTGAATGAAACAGAATGCACGTTACAACTTTAGCTTTTTTATATGATATTTTGATTTAAGTTATGTTTATGTCAATTTGATAATAGATGGTGATTGCTTTCATCGTCATGATTTATTGCAAGTTGATATGATTGATTTTATATGTTGTCCATATCTTATGTCCCAGATACAATACACAGTGATCATTAATTTGATCCAAAATCTGAGAGTTATCTCTGATGTCTTATTGAATGTTTAACTACAAGCTCTTACAAGAAGATTTATATTATTGTGGTCACTTGTAAATCATAAGATCACTATAACTGTGTTCATTTTATGTTCTATTACCAAAATTCAATCGCTAGCACATTGTTTCGCTTTTGTTCAGAACAACCTTAAGATTCGTTGCAGGTTTACTTCACGGATAAAGTGGTTGGATATTCTCTATTGAACAGACATTGGATGCGTTAATAGGTTAGTTTGTTATTTTATTTTATTTGCTTGTTTATTTTAGAAGTTCTATATATAAATAGTATGATTTTTCATTGTCTATAATTTTCAATTCGATTAAGTACTTTAATATATGATTTCTTGAATGTATACATCCAAGATAACAAACCAAAAAATTAAATAGTATTTTCACTTTCTTTATTACTGTTGTTATAAGAACCAATTTACACTTGATTTTTACGAGTTTATATTAAAATTCGTATTTTGTACTGATTGTATATAGAATTATTATACA
>SNQJ01S0001488.1:187408-231630 GCA_010110895.2 Picea sitchensis | reverse complement strand
TGAGAACATTTTAGGAACTGTTAAACACTGCAACAGGAAAGTTACAAGCCAGGTAGTCACAAGAATGGAGACTACATAAAATTTTATGTTCAGAAAATTGAAATAATGAACTTACTGTTGTTAACTGTGGACATGCATATGCACAGAATGATGATTCATTCTATTGGTCAAGTTGTTTGGTAATTGTGATTGAATTGCCAGGTGAAAAAATTCTAAGATTATTGCATAAGATGTTGTACATATTGAATTATGATGTACAGAAAATACCGACAATTTGTTGGCAGCATGCAAGAAGAAGTCTTGCAGGAAAATTGTAGGCAGTTTTGTGCCTGTGGAAAAATCACATGGATGACTACATTCATAATGTGGTAAAAGCCAAGATGAATCATGAAATAGGATGTCATGTTTTGGGAATGAAAGCTTAATTTCCTTTTGAATTAATTGGAATTCCTAAATGAATTCTTGTATGTTCTCTCATGATAACTGCATGTGGTTGATGCAGATGAGAATAAAAGTTAAAATGTTGGCTACAAAGAGTATCTCGGGAAGATGCTACTTGGAAACCTTTGAGGGCAGTTGGAACTCATGGAGCCACGATGCTCTAAGACTTCCAGTTCGGCCTGTTGCCAAGCCCAAGGAAGGGAGGTGTAGCACCGATGGACCGTTCTTGTGAAGGTGTATACTCCAGGGTGGACAGGCATGTGGGGAATGAGAGACCGTTGGTTGGAGTACTGCCGAGGTTTGAATGGTGGGAGTGCTACCGAGGTCTGGTACCTTGGCCTAGATCATGTGGATAAGGATTGTGGACCATGGCTATCTTGGGAAGCCATTTCCCGATGGAGTCATAGCTCTGCCACGAGGTGGAAGGTCTCTCAATCAAAAGATAAGTACAATTCTCTATTTATTCTATGTTGTGTATGTTGTATACAGTTTTAATGTTATTGAATTTCTTTGTATATACATACATATACATTGCATATATGGTTTCATTACTGCATCCATGACTGTACCTAAGCTATCTCATATTTCAGTACTTAAGAAATATATATACCTGATGCTAATCATGTAATCGATTGGAATATGATTCAGGTGGAACCAGAAGGTGTCCTGCAAGTGCATCCTATGCGCATATTGGAAAGGAAAAACAAACAGCTCCGGAATCGAGCTATAGAACTTGTAAAGGCCTAGTGGACCTGGTACGGTCCTGAGGACGCGACATGGGAGCATGAAGAGGTTATGCGGGCAGAGTACCCACATCTTTTTGAAGATTTTGAAAATCTTGTAGAGACAGTGTAAGTTGCATTGAGGACAGTGCAAAAATAAGGGGAGGGGGATTGTAGTGTCCCCAAGGCCGAGCCCCATTGTAAACCATGTTTTGAAAGGAATTGTAATTATGTTTTATAGGCTGGTGAGCCAAGTTTGTATAAGCGGGAGGCTTATGTGTTGTTAGGCCAGGGAGCCTGAGTGTTGAAGGCCAGGAGCCTGCTGTTGTATATGTAATCACGCAGAACAATTAATAAAACATAAACACCACCATGTGCAGACCGACCATGATGAATGAGTGAAGGGGGACTAAGCATCCATAGAGTGGGCAAGGAATTAGGGGTTGGAAGGTGGGAAAGGGGCTAAGTGTTGAGCCTAGGGGCTAAGCCTAGGGGGGTTAAGCCTAGGAATAATATTTTAATATTATTCCAAAAAGATATGTGCATTATATGTTCTAACCTAAGTCCTTTTGGAAGGACATGTGATTTTCCAAATGGTGGGAGGCACGCATGCTGAAGGAATGCATGCAGTTGCATGGGTGACAAGTGTCAACCTCGACGCATGCAATAAAAGGCCGATATGAGCCGTGTTGGGGGTTCCTCCTCCATTCCACGCACGGACTGCCAGAAGGGAATGGGTCTGATTCCTGCAGAAAAAAAACCATCATTCATCCTCTGAACCAGAAAAGGCATGTGTCTATGTTTGTTCCGAGATAACCGGTACATCCCCGGTCTGAACCGTTCGAACCTGCGATGACCCTTACATGGATTGTTTGTCACGCATCCCCGATAACTAGAGGGTGAGTCTATCCTAGGGGGCCCTGCCATTCTGCCTCGGGGGAGAGAGTCTGGGTAATTCCCTGCGGAAATTGCTTCTCAGGCAATTCCGAAAAAATCAACACCGTGAGACCTAGCTGCCATGGTTGAGCTTGTTTTGAGAGGTCTGAGTCTGTATTCCCAGTTGACTGTGGTGGTCATGCAGAGATGGATTGTGCATGAATTGTTGTCCATTGCAGGTGGTAATTGAGCCTGTGTGTGACCTCTCTCTAGGTGAGGGAGGTGGATGTTGTTGGAAGAGGTTTCTTCCAGAGAGTGTCCAACACCAGCTTCAGGCTCTGAGACTTCCTGATTCAGCCTGTTGTTGAGACCCAGAGAGGGAGGTTAGCACCGATGGACTGTGCTTGTGAAGGTGTAGACTCCCGAGCGGAACAGGCATGTGGGGAATGAGAGTCTGGTAGTAGTGGGCGTAAGATGGCATCCTGGGAAGAATCCTTCCAGATTCTAAGTGTTTTTTTCCCTGTAACCTCAACCTGAGCCTAGATTCCTTGCCTTGGGGTGGATCTTATTCCCAGCTCGAGGGTGACCCACTGTTGAGATGATGAAAAGTGTGGTCTAAGGCTGGGAGGTTCATGGAAGGCCTACATTTGGTTGGTGGATTTCACCACTATCACAAGATAAGTATCTAACTATGTTCTTATCACATTTTGGCATGACTGTGTTGTATATATTATGTATCATGTTTTCCGCTGTGTATATGAATTAATATGAAAAGCTAATTGCTTGTTGATTATGGAAATAATTCATATGAATACTCTGTGTTTAATGTGTTTAATTGTTAAATGCCTGTGGAGTATATGCTGGATTGTATGTGTTATGTAAATCCAACGTAAGTGTGTACATATTGTTATATAGTGCGTTAAAAGCCTTGGTAAGCAAAAAGGTACACTACAGTTTGGTATCAGAGCGCGAGTAAGCCCAGAGTTCTGAAATGGGTTTGCTACATCACCGGTACCTCCCAGCCAACTCTAGAGGTACTATTCTTCCCCATTATCCTCCTGATCCACAAAGGGGCCAAGCACAAAAACTAGAACACAACAGATTCCAATATTGTCTCGCAAGGAAGAACTTCCACTCTTTTCACAAGCCTGGAATCACAACTCTCACAAGTAAAAACAAAGTCAATCAAAAATTCAGCAGCATAATAGTGTTATCTCCAAAAGTCTGATCCCCTTCCCTTCTATGTCAATTTCTTTATAGCATTCTTCCTCATGGTCATTTTTCCCTCATTCATAATTCATCAATTTTTAATAATTTAGTTAAAGGATTATTCACCCACTACAAGTGTCACATTCTCCCCAGGTTGCACAAGTAATTTATCTTTTACTTTTATTTAAAAGCCACTTTTCCTCACATTTTCCCATGTGTTCCTAATTTTCTTCTTAGTATTCCCTTGGTTCCCCAATCCCCTTAATTAATGGGTCTCTCCTAACTAGGTTTTTAGTTAGAGTTGGATTAGGAGTCTTCTTAGTTAGGCTAGGGTTGGTTGACTCAAATTCTATTATATGTAGAACCCATTCTCTCAAGTTGTAATTATTTCTAAATAAGGATTTCTTCTTAATAATTTCATGCATGCTTTTGCATTTTATCAATTCTTTAGGTATTTATTTACTATTTCCTAACACTTGATTTCCTTCAAATCTTTAGACATGTCACAATTCAATTAGTCCATTTATTTAAAATTTATACTTCGACTTAGACTTCTGGTTGGCTTTAATAATTAATAATCTATTGTTTAATTAATTATTTTAATCCAAAAAGGTCTAATCATTCCAGTGTTTTCTAGGCCACTTATGTTTATTGACTCAAGTTTTAATTGTGCAACATTCCCTTCAATATGCATCCTCGTGCTCCAAGGGTGCCACTTGCATTGACTTGTTTTTGGAAGTTTGTCCAACCCCTTGGAATCAAAACTCCATTTAGTCGACCTTGTGAGAGACTAAGGGCTCATAAGGAATAAGGACACCACCTTATTGGGTGCCCCTTATAAATATTCGTAAACGATTGTCTTAGTCTTCCCTCACGACATCGTGGACCAACCAAACTAGGTAATTATTAACCTATAATTATGGCCACGGTGGGAGTGCTAGTAGGTTGTGAGAGGGACGCTGCCACCCATCTCCCTCAATATCTTTTTTTTTGTGCAAGGCCCCTTTACTCCTTATGAGAGTCATATTAGCAAGCATCATTAATCTTACATCCACTGACAAAACAATGTCAAAAATACATATACATAAATCATACTAAAATCCATCATATATCATATGTGCATAATAATGAAATACTTAAACAATACAATCCACTCCTTGACTCAATATAGAGTCCAAGGAAGCCCTTTGATGCCACCAACATCCATAACCTATCATGTTTTCTTCACACCCAGGACGACCTGTCAAAAGCACATGTCTACAAACACACACACACACACACACACACACATATACATCAATATAATCAAGCATCTATAACACCTCAACATCATCATATATAACCCACAATATGAATGAAACCACAGTGTTCCATACCCAGATCACTTGCAAACAAGTGTCCTGAAAGAATAAGTCAATAATAGTATGCTCAGTAGAGTGGGATGTTAAAACGACATTGTTATATTGTATCAGTGCATATATCTATGGTTGACACACCAGTGCATATAAATATTGTTGATGTCCTGATGCAGATTATCTTAATATATGCACCGAGATATTATTTTTTTTTAAATAATAATTTATATATATTTTTTTTTCATGGAGATTTTGAAAATTCCAAGGGATAAACAAGGGGAAAACCAAGACATGTTGGTAGGTATGTCCAAAAAAGTGTAGAAGAACATGTTAAAATAAATGAACATAATTGTGTTGCAAGAGGATCCATCCCAAATAAAATGTGCATCAGAGGTATGTAATCATTTATTTATTCTTTTATGTACATCGAATTTAAGTATTAGGTGAAATAATAATTTTCAATTGTTTTGTTGTAGAAAATAAAAACACATAGGATCCATTCAAGACATAGGACATGATAAGAAGGAATAAAATGGTTGATTGCAAAGTTTGTGAGTATTTATATTTTCGATCTTTCTTAAGATTTCATGTTTGTTGTGATATTTATATTTAAATAATTAATTTACACTTTTTCATGTATGTCTTCTACTACTAGGTGCTAATACAAAGAGGAGACAACCCATGAATTGATAAACATTGGGTTAAGTATGGGTTGTGAGTATATGTTGAAAAATGAAAGTTAAATTGAACAAATTGTAAGTAGCTATGTTGTTTCACTTCCCTTGTTTTGTAATTTATAAAAAAACAAGAAAACTTTGTATTCATTGTATCGACTGTGCTTTGTTATGTCATATTAAACATGCAGGAAACAAAGTATGGAATTCATCCAACAAAGGATATTGTGAGAGAATATATGAAGCATAGCTTCGAAAGAATATGTATTGTTTAGGAAAGACTTGGTGCTAAGGTATGATTTTTTATTTATGCAATAATGTATATTATACTATATATATAAATGTAGATATACTTATTACAATTTATTTCTATGTCTGTTGATGGAAAATGAAGGGGAGAAACATAAAAAGAAGTTGATCAAGAAAATATTATGTTAAAAAACTAAAGAACAATATCACCTAAAAATGATGAAAAAATGAAGCATGCATGCAATTCGAGCAATGTCAACAGTTCAGCTGATGAGAGACAATCAATATAATTGACTGCTACTACAATTTGTATGCTTTTGAATATTTGCCTCTCAAAATCAAAGATTTTGTTTAATTTTCTTGACATATTGTCCCAACCAATGTAAATGAGCGAAGTCTTCTTATAATATTGCAGAGAAATAAACACCTAGTCCCCTTAAATGAACTTGATCCATCACCAAATTTTCTTTGAGGGTAGAGAGAATGGCCTCTCATACTATAATATTTTTTCAACCTCTCGAACCTTCGAGACACCTATCCTATATGAGAGAATCAACGATGTCTTATTTCTATAGATTGCTTCAAAAGGAGTCATGCAAGTAGTTGTATGGTAATATGTGGTGTACCACGATTCAACTAGTGGTAACCAATGAGCCCACTAATGTTGTTTGTTAGATGACAAATACTTCAAATATGTTTCCAAACACTTGTTGAAAATTTCATTTTGGCCATCATTCTGGGGATGATAGACAGTGCTGACATATAATTGGGTGCCCTGTAGCTTGAACATTTCTTGCCAAAAATTGCTAGTGAACATGGGATACTTATCAGCAGGGATGATTTTAGGGGCTAAATTTCGTTCATGGGCTAATTTTCCATGCTTTTTCCCAAAAAAACATTCATTATTCTAAAAATGATTTCCCCAAATTATAAAGGACAAAATTATTTTACCTTGAAAATCGCCCAATTTTTTATAGTTGGCATATGAAGGATTAGTAAGATTCGTCAAGGTTTCTACATTCTAAAATAAATTTTCATCCTTAAAATCATCCTTGCTTGTCAAAGACAATAGAATGAGACATTCTATGAAGTTTGAAGATATTATCCATGAAAACCTGAGCCACTGTGGATATGGTGAAGGGATGTTGAAGAGCACAAAAATGAGCATATTTGGAAAGATGATGAATGACCATCATGATGACAAATTTATTGTCATATTTAGATAGGTCCACAATGAAATCCATAGAAATATCCCACCAAATAGAAACGAGAATTGAAAGTGGTTGGAGTGTGCCTATTTCTTTTATTGTTTATCCCTTGTTACATTGAAAAAAATCACATTCAGACACAAAGGTGTGCTGTAAAATTGTTTTTCATTGATGTGAACCCTAGAAGAAGCCCCAAAAACATTCTATAGAAGTGATGGGTGTATTTGAGGAAGTATCCAAAGTGGTCCACTTATGGCATAGATTTAAGCATGGCCCTCATAGGAATATTCTTTGAAAAGATCTACAAGAAGCCCTGGAAATATGGCTAGGTGGTTAAGAATCCTTAGAGGCATGGTCTTGAACCCTGAAGTTAATTGAAGAAAAAGAAAATGAAGGACATTATAAATTCATTCTGAACCATCATAGATTGATAGTCTTCTTCATTCTATTTCTGACAATAGGTGTCATGCCATGTGGTTCCTCACAGTCGAGATGTTGTTCCCTCTTAAAGATGAAGCCCTGAAGTATGTTCAAGAATCCCTGGATCTAAGGTCAAAGAAGTTACAAGTTGGCCCTAAAGTCAAGTAACGGAAAAAAGTGGTTGCAAACAAGAAGATGGGTTAAGTCAAATGTAACATCCTTCTCTACTAAGGACACTTTTATTGACTTATTCTTTGAGTACACTTGCGTTCAAGTGATCTAGTTATGGTACATTGTGATTTCATTTCGATTATGGATTATACATGATGATGATGATGTGTTGTGACTTGTTTTTAATTGATATATATGTATTGACAGATGTTATTGAAAATTTTTCATGAGTATGCAGTACACATGACAGATTATGGATGCTGATGGCATCAATGTACTTCCTTGGACTCCGAATTGAGTCAGCGAGTAGATTGTATTTGGTTTGAGTATTTCATTTTTCGCACATGTGACATATGATTCATTATAGTATGATATATGTATATGGATCATTGATAGTGTTTTTTTCAATGGATTTAGGCCGACGATGATTGTTAATATAAATCACATAAAGAGTAAAGGGGTCATGCACAGAAATCGAACATTGAGGGAGAGGTGTGGCAATGTCCCTGTCACAAACTACTAGCACTCCCATTGTGGCTCAAAGGGTAGGTTAACGACGGTATAGTTCGAGATGTTAACGATGTCATGAGGGAAGACTAAGACAACCACTCATTGATATTTCTAAAGAGCACGAAACAAAGTGGAGTCCTTATTCCTTAGAAGCCCTTAATCTCTTACAAGTTCGACCAAGTGGAGTGTTGACTCCAAGGGTTGGAAAAACTTCCAAAACCAGTAAAAGACGAGTGACACCCTTGGAGCACGGAGGTGCATCCTAAAGGGCACATCACATAATTAAAAACTTGAGTCAATAAATATAGGTGTCCTAGAAAAAAAATGATTAGACCTTGTTGGATTAAAATAATTAATTAATCAATGAATTCATTAATATAAAGACCAATAAAATTCTAAGCCCAAGTCTAAGACTAAGTCTAAATTTAATTAAAGGACTAAATGAAATATGGCATAAGTTAAAAGGTTAGAGAATAATGAAACTCTAGGAGAAAGGGGAATACAAATATAAAGATTGGAGAAAATGCACATCTGTGCATGAAATTATTAAAAGTGATTTTAAAATACGAAAGAAATAAAATATGAGAGAATAAGGGTACACATTGAATAGTATCTAGTCAAGCTACCACTAGTCTAACTAGAAGAAGACTCTTATTTTAACTCTAACTAAGATATAGTTAGGAGACACTCGTTAAATGAAAATCTAGGGATTACAAGGACAACTAAGAGAGAAAATAGGATCACATTGGGAATGTGAGGGAAATTGGCTTTTTAAATAAAATAAAATTTATAATTACTTGTGCAACTTGGGGAAACTATGACAAGTGTGTGGGTGAATAATATTAATTAAATTAATTAAAAAGTTAATTAATTGTGCATGTGGACATGTGTCAGTGAGAAATTTTTTATAAAACAAATCGTGTAGAAGGGAAAGGGCCCCTGGGATTCTTAGTAAGGTTATGTTGCCAAAATTATCGTGGACTGTGTTTTACTTGTGAGAGTTAGGATACCAAGCTTGAGAAAATAGTAGAAGCTCTTCCTTGAGAGGCAATACTTGGTACTATTGTTTGTTGGTTTCTTGTGTGTGGCCCTTTTGCGGCTCGTGGGGCTAAGGAGAAAGAAGAGCACCCCTAGCATTGGCTGGGAGGTACCGATGAAGTTGCTTGATTAACACGCTACAGGACATGGCATAAGCATTCAGCAGTAAATTCAACATTCACGCTCTTACGGTATTTAATGGTCCATAAGTTGTTACGGAATTTTTTTATCATGCATTGGTAGTGTATTATGGTAATGGATTATTAATATCCATTTTTCACGGATGATTGTTAGGCAACAATTTTGTACAGATTTTAAACCATTTTGTCTTTGCCACAGAAAGTTTAAAATTTAAGTTAATATCGAATCATTGAATGTATGATGTTTGCTAATCTAGACCCTTAATCAAATTGTTAGCAAGGTTCGGAATTTAATCGAACTGTAGGAATCTCTCATACTTGACGTTTTTATTAATTTTAAAAGAGAAAAACTAGACTCCAATTTCTGTGTATTGATCTCACTTTGCTTTTGGAGATTTCACGACTTCATAAATTTTATTATGCATATTTTAATCAGTATTAGAGATTTTCAATGAATTTAGTCTTGAAGAGATCCTTCTTAAAACAATTTGTGCTTTGGAATTATCTTAAATATATCTAACTCACATCGTCAACGCAATCTGGGTTTAATTGTGTTATTAACATTTTATTGCTCACTGGTGTATCTCTGTTGTAATTCAAAGTGAGTAAAATCAAATACTCATTATAATTCAATCTGTGATCTTCAACTTATGGTTGCACCTCGTATTCGACTTGAATTTTACTGTAATTTGTACTTAACATAATTATTATATCTCCAAATCGAGGGCCTAATTTTTATACAGTCCTTGTAAAATTTAAGGGAAATAATTCCAGTAGGATTATAATCTTAACTCCCCAACAGACCATATGTCAAAATAAATGTTGAGGTATTGCATTCGACTAATGCCTTGAATGTATATATTTTTGGGTAAGTGACCCTCTCGACAGAGAAAAAGTCCAGAGCTTTCTTGCACTCCTTCCGATCTTCTTGGGTCTCCGTGGCCGTTAGCTCCTTGGGCAATTCGGGCGGCCTGCTAGTGGCATGGGACCCCGGTTTCTTCAACTTGACTCCCTTCCTGACTTGTGGCATCTTACTGCTGGTAGGCCATAGCTTAGCTACCAACCAGGAGCTGGATTTTTTAAACATATACGGCCCCTGTCAGGACAAACTACATTTCTGGACTCTTCTTACTAACAGTGGGATTCTATCCATCCCCAACCTCATCCTTGGAGGTGACTTAAACATCACTCTCTCTGTAAATGAACACTGTGGCAGAATTTCCTTTCCTGGACCAAGTGAAGCCTTTTACAGAGACCTTTTCCTCTCCAATAACCTCATCGATATTTTACCATCTCGACTTATCCCCACTTGGCGTAATGGGAGACCTGGGAATGAAGCTATTGCTAGAAGACTTGACCACCTTTTAATCTCAGATAGTTACATGTCCTCCACAACCTTCCCAACCTCCTGGGTGGTGCTTCCCTACTTTTCAAACCATACGCCCATTCTCTTAAAGATGAATCTTCTCCTACATCATAAATCTTACCCTTACAAATTCAACCACCACTGGCTTTCATCCGTTGATTATTCCGATCTAGTGCACTCTGTCTGGACAGACCCGTCATTTCAAAGAGAATGTAATCCCCAACTGAGAATTGTCTGGAAACTAAAGGTATTAAAAGCGCACTCTAAGTCCTGGAGAAAACGTAAGAAAGAATCGGAGGTGGCCCTTTTAAACAACATAGAGTCTGAGATTAATGATCTCATTTTACTCTCCACCTCTGCCACCCTATCATTTGCGGACTCCATTACATTAAAGATTCTAGAGAGGAACGGAGCTCACATCCTGTGTGAAGAGGAAATGAGTTGGAGGCTCTGAAGCCAAGAAACCTGGATCAAGTGGGGGGACTCCAATACAAACGTTTTTCACAGTTTAGCAAGTCACAATAGGAACAAAAAACAGATTTGGTCAATCCAAAGTGATTGCAATGAGACTCTTCGAGGACAAGACGCAATCAAAGTTGAGGCTGTCTCTTTTTCTGGTAATCTTTTCAAAGCCAACGAAAGTCATTATCATCTTGAGAAAGTTTCCACTGCCAGCCTTTTTCCGAAACTGGTATCGGCCACTGAAGCGTCCAATCTCTATAAGCATGTTACTTTGCCGGAGCTCAAGGATATTTTGATCCATTTCAAAAAACAGAGAAGTCTAGGACCCGATGGATGGATGGCAGAATTCTTCTCTTTTTCTTCGATCTCGTTGGGTCATATCTCCTCCAGATGGTGGAGGACACTTGCATCAAAGGTAAGGTTCAAAAAAGTCTTAACTCCACCTTCCTGGTATTGATCCCGAAGGAAAATCAACCTGACTCCTTCACTGACTACAGAACAATCTCCTTGTGCAACCTTATTTACAATATTGTTTCAAAAGTTACCTCAAACCGGATGAAGTCGTTTCTGGAAAGGATCCTTTCGGCTGAGCAGCTCAGTTTTCTAAAAGGGAGAAGAATACAAGATGCCATTGGTGCTGCCCATGAGAGCATCCACTCCATAAAATAGAAAAATCTGAAGGCTTTGATTTTGAAAATTGACCTCAAAAAGGATTTTGACAGCATAGATTGGGCTTTCTTGAGACTTATCCTTCTCTCGGTGGGCTTTGGCATCAAGTTCACGGACTGGATTATGTCCTGCATCACTAGTGCTAGATTTGCGGTGTTGATTAATGGGGAGGCTTCAAGGCTCATCAAGGCTCATCAAGATGGTTCAAATCATGTTTGTGGATGACATACTCCTAATCTCAAAAGCTGACCTTCCGGAGTGGCTGGTGATCTTGGAGGTTATACAACTTTTCTGCACAGTATCGGGTCTGTCCATTAACCCCATTAAATCTACTGTTCATTATTGGGGCTTATCTGAGGTCGAGCTTATGCTTTTCAAAAACTCCATCCCATACTCCTTTTTTGATTTGAAGGAGGGTTTCATTTACCTGGGCTACAGGCTGAAACCGGGAGTCGCTTCCTCTGCTGATTGGTACTGGTTAGTTTCTTTATTCGAAAGGAGAATAGGCTTCTAGTGTAATAAGTGGTTGTCCCTGGGTGGACGTCTCATTCTTGTCAAATCGGTTCTTGAAGGCCTTGTTGTCTATTGGATGACTCTCGAGCGGATCCCAAACAAAATCATCATTTTTCTTCGTAGACTCTCTTTTTATTTCTTGTGGAACGATCTCATCGGAAAACGTCATTTCCATCTGTGCAGCTGGCAGTCACTGGTTAGGCCCCGAAAGGCAGGGGGATGGGGGCTCAAAAACCTCTCTATTTTCAACACAGCGCTCCTGGCATGTTCCTTCTGGAGAGTTGTCACACATGACAACATCTGGCACCAAGTCATTATGGACAAATATCTTGGCTCCCTTCCTCTTCTCCCTTTGCTTCAGAAGTTTACTCTTGAACAGAGACGGGCTTCACCCATTTGGAAGGGTCTACTCTCTGCCTTGCCGGTGATTTTACATTAGCTTCGTTGGAAACCCGGATCGGGTATCGAGATTTCTCTTGGGAGGGATAAAATTCTCAGATTGGAAAATCTCTCGATCCTCTCGTCCCAACTCAAATCTCTGCTTTCTTCTCAAAGATTTGGATACCTATCTCAGATGAGAGTGCCTGCTTGCACCCTTCACCTCCCCGACCGATGGCTTCATAGCAGCGCACTTCAACTCCGGGGTCCCATGGCCTTGGAATGGGACGCTTTTACCTCGGCTTTAAAATCGGCGGGTATCTCTCTCCGGAACACGCGTGACACTCTCCTGTGGGCCGGAGGTGATTCCTCGAGCATCCTCACAGTCAAAAATGCCTATGCGGCCCTCCTCCAACCACAGTTCATCGATACTGATACTCCGTGGCTTCACCAAATCTAGAAGTGGTCATTACCACTTAAGCTTCAACTTTTCTTTTGGTTATGCATGAAGGATAGGACACTCACTTGGGAGGCACTCCGTAGGCGTGGCTGGCAGGGGCCCGGGATTTGCCCCCTTTGCAAACAGGCCACTGAAGATATACATCACTTTATGATACACTGTGTATTCTCAACCCATACCTGGAACCTCTTATCCCAACATTTCTCTCTTCCACTGGCCTAGAATGGCATCACCATTTTCGATTACCTCTCATCATGGCTATCAGACAGATTGGCTCTGCATCCATTGGTTGCACAAGTATGTTGCCAGACCTGGATTGAGCATAACTGAGTGATTTTTTAGGGTCGACCTCCCTCCTGCCATGCGGTCCTCCACCGAGTTTTAACCTCCTTTCATTGGCAGCCGACCACAGTTAAGGTCATTCAATTAAAAGCTTGTGAATACTCGTTGGTGCCAGGCTCGACATTAGTATGTTTTGATGGCGCAACACTATCTAACGGTTTTTGTTGTGGGGCTGGGGGCACTTTCAAGTCCCATCCATCTCAGATCGCTAAATGGTTCTTAAACTGTGGTGCGGGATCTAATACCAAAGCCGAGCTCATGGGCTTGTGGGCATCTCTCTCCCTTGCCACGTGCTAGTCTTTAAAACACCTACTGGTTCTAGGAGACTCGAGAGTAATAATTGATTGGATTAACCAAAAATGCAATCTTCAATCTGTCCACATTGAGGGATGGAAACAACAAACTTTGGAGCTGGCCAACTTCTTCACTGACGTTCACTTCCATCATATTCCCAGATATCACAATACTGAGGCGGATGCTCTATCAAAAAGGGCACTAAGTGAAGTGGCTGGGAGACTCTCGGTTTATCATTGTGACAATGGAATTGAGAGCCCTATCACCACTTTTAACATTTTCGAGCCATAGTTTCCCTTTTTTAGCAGTTTATTTGTGTGCATTAGAAAGTTTGTCTACTTTCTACTTTCAAGTTTCTCCCCTCGCTTGAGTGGGCATCGACTTGGTTGCTCTTCTAGTTTTTGTCGTATCCGATTATATGTATTCAACAGTTCTAAAGGCCAGCACTGATCATGATCATTTTCAGCAGGATACAAGCTTTGTAAAGGAATTTATACTTTATATAAATTTGAGAAAAAAAAAATTCCTGGAAAAAAATTGATTATTTGTTTGGCACTTCTCTATTTAGAAGCACATCCAAATTCTTCGGCGTAGAATGGTGGTTACGGTTGTGCGATTAAGAGCTATCTTCTGTCTCACTACGAGTAACTACTTACTCGGTGTTTTCTATAACCGAATTCACTTCCCTTTTTACCTTATGCATCAAAGTTTTAGTAGAAGATTCTATTTCTCTTAATCCCTTAGGTCATCTGGAGATGATTGTGCAGCTAATAAATCATGCAAGTAATGTGTTGTACACATAAGACAATCCCTGTGGAAATAAAATTGGTTGCACTTTGCCTTTTCTACTCATGGGAACATTTATCATTGGTTGTCTTAAAACTTTGCATTCCTTTAGTACACTATAAGTTTACATATTGGTTAGGGCAGGACAGGAAGAGTTGAACAAGGCCCTCATAGATGAATAAGAGTTGAACAACGGGGGTTAGGGAAGGACTGCTTCTAGAATGACTGGACAGACGACATCAAGAGTGCAACAACATCAGACACTAGCCTAACAGTTATCAGGGCATCGAGAGATTCCTAGAGGACCTATGTTCACGACACCATGGAAACAGACTCCTCAGTAGAGGATTCCTTAAAGAGGACCACAAAATAAAAAACAATGTCATCCGCAAAAACAAAAACAATTTAGGCCTATTCAACAAAACATAATAGGATCATAGATTGTTAGGCCAACAACTAATACTTTGGGGACCAGGAGTATTGGACCGAAGACTGGATGTTTGACATGTGGAGAGACACATTACCAGTGAAACTTCCCGATTGAGAAGGCCAGAGTAGCCGGATCATGAGGACCCACTAAAATGGGAGATTTGGGCAAGGCCCATCGGATACATGCAGTTCTGAATAACCTCCAAGCCGAGCACCAATTTATTGTGCTCGAGATGCTAAGTGTGATCGTCGACCAAAATTTTACTATTTTGATAGATCTAGGTGCTACAGAGAGCTTTATCTCTAGTGTAGCACTAAAAATAATTAAGGTAAAGGCAGTCAAGTAGGACGAGTTTAGATACATATAAATGAGATCGACTGCCAAATAGAAGGTTGGAGGAAGGGTTATAGACTGTAGCATTAACTTGGGATATTTTGTAACGAAGGAAAACCTATATGTCACAATCTTAGGATCTTATGACATAGTGATTGGTATGGACTGGTTGGAGTCGCATGATGAGATACTCAACTGTAAGATGAAGCGATTAAGTTTGACAGATGATTTTGGATGGAATCGAGTAATTGTAAGAAGAAACTAGGGAGTGTCCTTGTGGTTTATTTCTTCCCTACAACTACATAAGAGTTTTTGCAAGGGATGCAAGCTATCTGCAATCTTAGCACCGAATAAAACATGAAAGTCAAAAAGATTAGAAAACCTCCCTATAATACGAGAGTTTTCCGATGTGTTTCCAAAAGAGTTACCAGGTTTACCGCTAGAAAGAGAGTTGGAGTTTACAATAGACTTGAAGCCTGGAATTGAACCGATAACAAGAAAACCATATCGGATGTGAATGCCTAAATTGCAAGAGTTGAAAATGCAATTGAAGGAATTGTTGGATTTGGGACTTATATGTCCAAGTGTATCACCTTGGGGTGCTTTAGTTATTTTTTTGAGAAATAAGGACGGATTGTCGAAACTTTGTATTGATTATCGTCAGTTGAACAAAGCAACAATCAAGAACAAGTATAGGTTGCCAAGAATAGACGATTTGTTTGATCAAATGAAAGGAGCGATGGTGTTTTCAAAGATTTATTTGAGATCGGGATATCATCAACTATGGATTAAGGAGGAAGATATCCCTAAGATCACATTTAAGATGATATTCATACACTATGAGTTTATGGTTTTACCATTCGAATTGATGAACACCCTAGGGGTATTTATGAGTTTGATGAATAAGATGTTATACGAATATTTGGACAAGTTTGTTCATGTATTTATTGATGACATACTGATTTATTCTTGGACAAATGACGAGTATGATGAAAATTTAAATTTGGTTCTATAGTGTCTATGAGAAAACAAATTGTACGAGAAGCTATCAAAATGTTCTTTTTACCAATTCAAGATTCATTATTTGGGACATATCATATCTGGGGAAGGTATCGTTGTGGATCCAGTGAAAGTATATGCTATTATGGAATGTTTAGCACCGACAAATGTACAAGAGGTATGCATGTTTATGTGTTTAGAAGAATATTAACAATGATTCATCGATGGTTTTTCAAGGATAGAAAATCCAATCATGGAATTGCATAAGAAAAACAAGTAGTTTGTATGGACCAAGAAATGAACAAAAACATTTCAAAGGCTCAATGATTTGTTGACAACAACGTCGATACTAAAATTTCCCGACATGGTCAAGTAATTCATGGTATGAAAAGACACATCTAAGGAAGGTTTAGGTGGAGTTTTTATGCAAGACGGTTGAGTTATTGCTTACATTTCAAGGAAATTGAGAAAGCATGAGGAGAACTATGCAACGTATGACTTGGAGTTATTGGCTATTTTATATTCCTTGAGAGTTTGGAGACACTATCTGATTGGATGAAAATTTGAATTAAATACAAATCACTGCGGGTTGCAGCATATATTTATGCAGAGTAACTTGAATGCACGACAAAGTCATTGGTTAGAATTACTTAACGAATACGAATTTGAGATTACTTACATTAAAGGAAAGATGAACAGAGTGGCAGATGCATTGAGTTGAAGACCGCACATATTCTGGGTAATACCTCTTAAAATGAATCTTTGAGAAAAGTTTCTAACTTTATAGATCGACAATGACTCCTATAAAGATGTTAAGGATAATATTGGATGAAATACCATGATGGTACTGAAGTTTGAAGGTTATTCTTTAGACAATGATGGATTGTTGAGATTTAATGGAAGAATTTACGTACTGAATAACGATGAATTAAGAAGTTTGATATTAAGTGAAGAACATTGAGCAATGTGCATGGATCATCCAGGAGTCACGAAAATGAAGGAAGACCTTAATCCTTTATTATTTTGGAAGGGAATAAAATCAAACATAGTTAGTTACATGGTGAGATGTCTATAATGTTAGCAAGTGAAGGCTGAGAATAGACATCCAACAGGTTTTTTACAGCCACACGTTATTCCGAAATCAAAATGGAAAGTCATTTTGATGGAATTTATCATTGGATTTCCACTAATGGAAAGGAGGAATCATTCAATTTTCATTGTAGTAGACACTCTGACGAAGAGTGCACACTTTATCCCATTGCATACGATGTATCAGGTACAAGATATAGCTAGATTTTTTGTTAGAGAGATTGTGAGATTGCATGGAGTACCAAAGAATATGATATCTAATCAAGGATTGATGTTTACTAGATGGTTTTTGACCAGTTTCCAAGAGGCTTTGGGAACACAACTGAACTTTAGTACAATTTATCACCCAAAGACAGATAGAAAAATAGAAAGAACGAACAAGATTTTGGAGGATATGTTGTAAATGTATGTAATGGACCAACATAAACGTTGGGAAGAATTTTTTCCATGCGTAGAGTTTGCATACAACAACAACTATCAGAGTACCATTAAGATGGCACCGTTCAAGTTTTTTTATGGGCGACCGTGTCAGACGTCGTTGAGTTGGGATCGACTTGAGGATAGGGTTGATCCAGATTATTTTGAGAATGACATGAAGGAAAAAATATAACCGATATATAACAAGGAAATAAATAGAGATAATGCGAAGAACACAAAAACATAGTGAAACCCAACTTCTATTAATGAACAAGAAAGATAAAAACATTGTAGAACAAAAATAGGAAGAACGGGGTAGCTTATCTATGAAAAGAAATAGATGTTGGCTAAGATTCATTCTCAACAAGATTTACAACACACTGCATTACATGTTTAAAGGGATTCCTTCACCTTAATTATATATGAGAGAGTGAGAGGAGAACAATTCCCATGATGCATGTGGGATAAGTTGGACTAAGTTTATAAAATTCCATAGGAATTTAAAACACTATGAATTCCTGGGTAGTCATCCATCCCAGTACTAATCTAGCCTAAGGACGCTTAATTATGGAGTTGTAATGGGACCTGGTGCATTAATTCTTTGTTGTAGGCATATACATAAGACTACTAGGAAATTATTACATGATGTCTATAATTAACAAATGAAGTTGAAATTACTTTCCATTCCCCATCAAAATGATGAATATCATGGTTTATCAAAACCACAGGCTCAAAATCATGATTCAATGGAAAAGGTGGATGGCCACTGAGATCCATCTGGATCAAGGGTCCTGGTAGGACCAGAAGTGATTCAAGAAATTGAATAAAATATGCAATCGATAAAACAAAGGATTAAATAAGTGCAAGATCGACAGAAAAGTTATGTTGATGTACATCGTGTTGACCACAATTATGATGTTGGTGACATAGTTTTCTTGCAATTGAAACCACACAAGAGTTCAATCAAGTTTGGAAGGGATGCTAAAATCTCTCCTAGGTTTGTGGGACCTTTCAAAGTTGTGGAAAATAAAGGACATGTGTCTTATCGACTAGCATTTCCTGATTCTTTGAGGCATATGCATGATGTGTTTCATGTATCTGTATTGAGATATTATATTAATGACACTTCACATGTTATTGACATGAGTTCTTTACAGGTGTCGGATGAGGGTGATCTCATGGAGGAGACAAGCCGCATTCTGGACCATCGTATTCGACAACTATGATGTGGAATATTTGATTAGGTCAAGGCCCAGTGGGACAACTAAAGTGCACACTCAACTACCTGGGAGGACGCACATTAGGTCTATGTCAGATACTTTTATTTACTTTCATTTATATAGTGTACGAACTTCGAGACAAAGTTTAAAATAAGAGGGGTGTATGTAACATCCTTCTCTACAGAGAAAACGTTTATTGAATTATTCTTTGAGGACACTTGTGTGCAAGTGATCCAATTATGGTACATTGTGATTTCTTTTTTATTATGGATTATAAATGATGATGATGATGATGTTTTGTGACTTATTTTAAATTGATATATATGTATTGGCATATGCTATTGATGATTTTTCCTAACTGTGAAGGACACATGACAAATTATCGATGTTGATCACATCAATCGACTTCCTTGGACTCCGGATTGAGTTAGGGAGTGGATTGTATTTGGTTTGAGTATTTCATTTTTTGCACAGGAGACATATGATTGATTATAGTATGATATATGTTTATGGATCATTGACAGTGTTTTTGGAAATGGATGCAGGATGGCGATGCTTTCTAATATGAATCACATAAGGGGTAAAGGGGCCATGCATGGAAAATAGACATTGAGGGAGAGGTGTGGAAGTGTCCCTGTCACAACCTACTAACATTCACACCGCGGCTTGAATGGTAGGTTAATGATTACCTAGTTCAATATGTTCATGATATCATGAGGGAAGACTGAGACAATCACTCACAAAGCTTTCTAAGGAGCGTGTAATGAGGCAGATTCCTTATTCCTTAGAATCCCTTAGTCTCTCACAAGGTCTACCAAGTGGAGTGTTGATTCCAAGGGTCGGAAAAAATTCCAAAACTATTCAAAGGAGAGTGGCACCCTTGGATCACTGAGGTGCATCCTAGAAGGCATGCCACGTAATTAAAAACTTCAGTCAATACATCTAGGTGTCCTAGAAAACAATTAAATGACTAGACCTTGTTGGATTAAAATAATTAATTAAGTAGTGAATTCATTAATTATAAATCCCAATAAAATTCTAAGCCTAAGTATAAGACTAAGTCTAAGTCTAAATTTAATTAAAGGACTAAATAGAATAAAAAAGCGGCTTCTCTCGAATAGTGAGATTACTCCAAGAATCTATGGGCTACCTAAAATTCACAAAGACGGGGTTCCCCTTATACCTATAGTAAACACAATAGGCTCACCCACTTACGAACTGGCCAAGTATGTAGCAAAAATCCTCGGCCCCTTAGTAGGTCATACAGACTCCTTCATTAAGGGCTCAAATGATTTCGTAAAGATCATCAAGAAGGAGAAAATAAAACCCGAAGACATCCTTATTAGCTTCGACGTTGTCTCCCTTTTCACCAATATCCCATTAGAAGAAGCCATCCAGGTTTTTAAAGAAGTGACAGAACCAGAAATAGAAAAACTAGCATAGGTTTGTCTCCGCTCCACATTTTTTAGCTATCAAGGGGAATTCTATGAACAAACAAGCGGCATGGCCATGGGATCCCCACTTTCTCCCATTGTCGCCAATCTCTTCATGGAAAACTTTAAGAAAAAATCCCTAGATTCATTTCCTCTTAAACCATTAAGATGGAAGAGATTCGTTGATGACACCAACGTACTTTGGCCCCATGATAAAGACGAACTAGATAAATTCTTCCAACATCTCAACGGTATCTCCGAAGACATCAAATTCACAATGGAACTTGAGGAAAATGGTAGCATTCCCTTCCTAGACGTACTAATCAAAAGGAAAGAAGATGGGAGTCTTGGACACAAAGTCTATAGGAAAAAGACCCACACAGAAAACTACCTTCACACTAACTCTCATCACCACCCAACCAGAACTTAGGTGTCCTCAACACTCTAACCATGAGAGCCTTAAGAATTTCTGATGAAGAGAATCTAGTGCAAGAAAAATATCACCTCTATAGGGTTTTTAAGAGCATAGGATACAAGGACAAAGCCATTAAGATGATGATTAACAAATCCCTAGATAGAGAAAGTAATGGACCTAAACCACCTAACAACCAACCCCTCGGTACTATAGCCTACCTCCCTTATATCCAAGGAATAACTGATAAGCTTGCTAATGTCCTCAAAAAGAAAGAGATTAAGACCTCCTTTAAACAATAAAAAACCATCAAACAAAAAATGAAATCTGTTAAAGATGAACCCGACCATAGGAAATGTAAAGGTGTTTACAAAATAGAATGCTCCTGTGGTAAAAGCTACATAGGAGAAACTGATCGTTCCTTTCAGATCAAAATTAAAGAAAATGGAGAAGATATAAAAAATGAATGTACGTGCACCTCAGCTTTAGCCGAACACTCCTATTCTTCCAAACACCACATATGCCTAGAAGACACAAAAATTTTAGCCAAGGAAGATCACTTCTTCAAATGTAGAATCAAAGAAGCCATCGAAATCCTTAAACACCCTAACAAATTAAACAGAGATAATGGCCTAGAAATCAGCAAAAACTGGGTTCCTTTGATCCAAGATAGACGTACTAGGTAATTTCCCTTTAAAACCCTAAAAAACTAGGCCCCTCTTTCTCAACTTGAAACTTTTTCTCATTATTAAAAAACCTATAACCTAAAACCTTAGTTTCAATATTAACAACCTTTCTCCCTTAGAATCTTTTTTCCTACTTTAATTTTACTCTAAAATAAAATAATTGAAAATAAAAATAGAATAATAATTAAAATTTAAAAATTTAAAATTAACTCTAAACATTACATCATTTAAAATTGATTCTAAAAATTACATTACCTTAATACAATTTAATATAACTAATAACATACACAGCAAGATTTCATTAATAAACTTGAAAAAATGAAGAAACCTCTTATAATAATATCTTAGCCTATAATTTACCTTAATAAAACTTTATAAATAATAGATTGAAATTAATAAAAATTACAAATTAATTAATAATTTAATACAAAAAGGAAACCCTAATCTTTTTAATAATAAAAAAATTTAGAAGCCGACTTCAAGACTGTAGTTTCTCCCTCATAAGTTTACTACTTATCTCTGCTCTTTGGTTTATCCTTTACCCAGGCTTAGTTGTCCTGATATGGACTCGAAAGGTCGACCTCCGATTAGAATTTAATCTATGATCTTCAACTTATGGTTGTGCCTCTATTCGAACGATTACACAAGAGGAATGTTGACTGTTGATTATATGTCTTGGAGGTCCTGACCTTCCAGGGTAGGTTGGGTGGGGAGACATCTTTGTGTTCCTTGAGATGTAAATGTTTTACTAGATGCAATAATGCTTAATATGATTATGGTCATGTTATGAATAGGTGAGTTTTGAATGTGTAAGTGTAACACCACATGATTTGAGCCCCATATTAAATAATGCATTTTGTAATTGTCAAGAGGCTAGAGGGCCCAAACAATTAAAAGAGGCCACTGCGCCTAATGAATGTAATGTTTTGATCATTATTAATAATAAACACATCGTCGGCTGCTAGACAGACAATGACTAGAGTTATACGGGGCTATGATTTCACAAGAGAGGGGGCTTGAGGGGATAAATGTTTATTTCCTATTTTGATTAACCTTTTGTCCAAAGGAGTGGATCAATTATGTGAGATTCTTGGGGGGGAGTAAAAGAGGTTATTCATTGCCCACAAAATAATTAAACCCACCCCTAGTCTGATTGGGGGGTTCGCTCATTCGCTCGTTCACTGGTTCATTCGTTCACTCACTTTCTCACTCATTCAATCATTTCATTCTTACCTATCACTCCTACATCCTTGATCATCCTTTTCTTGGCTTGGGGAGAGGGAAACGAACTACTGAAGAATAGCCATGGTATTATTGGTTGTAGATGTCAATGGTGTAATCTAGCCCTAAATTGAGGCATGCATGTCTGAGATGCATTGGCATGTGTCCAACTTTGTTCATAGCTACAAGTCCTGAGAGTTCCAACATGGATATTCTGGACCAGCTGCGTTGGAGCCCTGGAAGGAGAAGGACTGTTTGAGGGACTACATGGCAGCGAAGGGTGTAGGTCCATTCTCTTGGATGGTGCAAGCTAGGTAGAAGAGAGTTGGGTACTTGGATTGTTGTGAGTGTTGGGAAAGCAAGTGAGATCTTGAGTGTTGACTGGTTTGGGAATCCAAGTAACACTCTCGAACCGTCCTTGTGAATTCATAGCTATGGCTTCGGGGTGACACTGATGTTGAGATTCAAAACAGTATTGTTTGTGGTTCGGTGGAATGTCCTTGGTCTACAGTAGTTGGTGTTTTCTTTTATAAATATAAGTGCTCTATGTTATGGTATTATTTACCTGTATATGAATGTATTATGTTGTGTATTTATTTATCATTTAATTGAATCTTTAGAATATGCATGTTTGCTAGTTATTGTTGTGCATGTCGTTAGATATTTTATTTTATGCATCCTTATTGATTTGAAAAGGTATTGGTAAGAGAAATAATTCCAAGGGTGGGCTTGAAGGTAGCGTACCCTGGCCTATGGGTGGCGGGGTATGTTACATATTGGTATCAGAGCTTCTGGTTGAAACGTCTGGCCGATATGGGTTAGGTCTATTGGCCAGTGTCTCATGGTTGAGATTGAATTATGACCTTGAAGTTGAAAATATCAGGAGGAATGGCATTCCAGAATCTACGCAGGAGCTAGAACGTCAGAGATCCTTTGTAAGGGATCAAAGGATCCTAGCCGTCCCTTTCGAATGAGGGAACAATAAAGACTATGGGATCAAGAGAGATCCAAGATCCTTGGATCAGAGGGCAAGTGAAAAAGGGTCGTCCAATGAAGGCAAAGAAAAGGTTAAGTCAAAACCGTCAGATCTCATTGGATAGAAATCAACAGTGGGAGGCATTGTGGGGATCGGGAACAAAATTAACGTTTCTACAAGTTTTGAGCCCGCAATCACTCAGGATCGTTGATCTTTCTAAATCAAAAGATCAACGGTGGATATAGATCCCACTACGAATGAGAATATTCACATTGCAGAGATCAGGAAGGAAGTTAAAGAGTGAGTGAGTTGAGTATCTGAAATCACTTGTGGTTGTTGATCTTCAAGAAAGGGACATGTGTCGATAGATCGGCTAGTTTAGAAGTTTGACGTTCATGAGAAATGGAGTGTGCTAGTATGAAAACTCCTGAAGTCCCGAAGTCCGAAGCTCATCCAGGTTGTTCATCAAAAGGGACATTTGTAGGCAGATCAGCTAGTTCGAAAGTTCAACATCCAGGAGAAATGAAATGTGTTGATATGAAATCTCCCAAAGTCCTGAAGTCCGTTAACTATTGGATAGAGCGGTGGGTTTCAGGAGTGTTGAGGGCCATCATATATGTGCATGGGTGATTGTGAGTTGTATATCTCACAATGGTTCAAGAGTTCCTAGTTCGGGAGGAACAAAGTTTGCTAAGGCAAAATATTCCGAAGCCCAAAATTTCGAAGTGGCGTGGCTCGCGGACATCACCTGGGATGACTTTGACACATGGGATGTGTGCCATGTGTGAGTGATTTTTGAACCTATGGAAGATTGAAATGTCAGTTAGAAAGTCACATGTGTCACTTGCCTGATTGGGCCACATGTCCTCTTCTAGTATTTCGCCATGTGGAGATAGATCATGCAGTCCGGAGACTAGGCACTCTAGAGGAAAAATATGTGACAATTTGCATTGGGTCGAAAACTCCTGAAGGACCGAAGGCCGAAGTACATATCGACCATTTCTTCCAGAAGACATGTGGTAGTAGATATCGTAGTCCGGAGACCTGGTACTCCGGGGGTTTTCAAGTGTCTATAAGTGAAAAGTGTCAAATCCTGAAGTCGCAAAGGCACCCAAACTGTTGATTTAGCATCCCTTTGGGACCTTTCTCAACTGTGGGATCAAGCTGTGGAAGGACAGGGTAAGCACTTTGAATAATTGTCACTCTGGGGGAGTTGAGAAGTGTGGAAACTGAATTTCCCAGACCCCCAGAGCATTGAATTAATAGAGGATCGTCTATCCCAACACTTGATTAAGTCACAGACCATCGATCTTATGAATCCTCCAGATGCAGACGGGGTCATTCATTTGACAAGATATTAAATATCGATCATCCGATCCTTGTGGTGGAGCTAATGGATATTTCAGCGAAGGGTAACTATGGGAGGAAACAAGAGTTGAAAATAGAGAAAAGACGAAGGCCGAAGTTCAAAGGACTTGGTCCCAGCACCGGTCCCATGCACAGGTAAAAACAAGGTCTTGGGAGGTAACTTAGCCATGGGTTTATGGCTTGCACAAGCCCCATGTGAAATAACATGGAGCGAGGCGCTAAGTAAGGGACTAAGCCATGGATTCGAACCATGGTCACTTGAAACCTGGATTGAGGGAAGTGTCTGCGCAGAATGAAATTTTGTATTAGCCAAGGATAACAAGACACTGTTATTTTGTGGAGAATGAGGATATATTCTTCCTGAACTAAGAAGAAAATTAGCATTGTTTGGAAAATTTCTTTATATGCATAATTCTAACAAAACGGTCACTTGCACATTTTGCAGAATTAAGAGATTTAAAACTATCAGCTCGGAATGAATATTCGAGAGATGGAAGAAGGTGAGGGAGCCTCCAGCCATGATAGATAGGTTGAATGTCAGAATACAAGAGTTGGTAATGCAGAGATAGAGTCCAATGGATGCAAGGGAAGATAAGAGAAAGAAACATCAATAGAAACTGTAAGAATCCTGAAAACAGAAGTGCATAGCTACAAAGTAGAAAATGAGAGGTTGACGAGTGAGGAAACTCAAATAAATGCTCGAGTGTTGCAAATCTTAAACCAATTGCAAAGAAAAACAAGGAATGGCTCTGAGTAAGGGGAAGAAGGTAGGTTTCGTGAAAGAAGAGATGACCGTGGAAGAGATAGTTATTCAAGAAGTGCTAGTAGAACTCATATACACCACTCACCTCCTTACTCAACAAGAAATGTTTATGCATCTGAAGATTCCATAATTAGTCCAGAGGTGTCTTATGTTAGGCACCAAAGAAGGAGTCATGAAGTGGAAAATTTGCAAGGAGAGTTGAGGAAGCTTAAGCCACCCTCCTTTGATGGTTAAAAATAAAGGGAAGATGATGCCGAAGCATGGTTGCTTGGAATCAAGAGATATTTTCAATTGCATAACTATTCATCAAACCTAGAAGCCAGAATTGCCACCTACCATTTACACAGGAAAGCTGCAATGTGGTGGGATCAACTAAAGAAATTTGAACATATTAATGAGATTATGATCACTTGGAAGAAGTTCAAGAAGTACTTCCAGAAGGAGTACCTCTCAGATCATTTCTATGACAAGAAAATGCAGGAGTTCTTTGAACTCAGGCTAGGAAGCATGACTATTGTAGAATATGAGAAGAAGTTATTGGGGTTTTTAAAGTACGTCGGGTTCATTAATGATGAGAAGGTGAAAATACAGAGATTTATAAGTGGACTACGATCCTTTTATAAAGAAAATATTAGGTATGATGAGCCCAAGACCCTAACTGAAGCCATCAGGAAGGATAAATACCTATATGAGCAAGGCCAGGGAAGAGAATCCCTACAAAAATCTTGGAAGGATAAGAATAAGGAGAAGTATGATAAGAGGAGGAAAGGATTCAAACCTCCCTTCAATAGGAATGAGCCTAATAGAAATCATCAAGATCAGTATTCTAAGGGTGAATCCAAGAAAGAAGACTCCTTGGAAAAAAGGGGAAAACCACCAATCCAATGTTGGGGATGCAAATAAAATCAATTTTACAAGCACTGCCCACACATAAAGGACAGAATGGAGACTATGAAAAATGTCCAAGAGGATACAACAATCGAATATATGGGAATAATGTATGCATCTTTAGATGAACGACAAACAGAGTACCAATCCAATATGATCGAGGTGGAATGTAAGATCATAAATCAACATGTTTCTCTTTTAATTAATTCAGGAGCAATTCATTGTTACATTGATCCTAAAATAGTGGATAGATTACATTTGGATAAAAGTGAGCTTGGAAAATCAAGTTTGGTTCAGTTATCCACTGGAACCAAAAGGAGATTCCATGATATGGCTAGAAGTTGTTCCATAAGTCTTAATGGTGTGAATACTAGTGTTGATCTGAATATCATACCCTTGGGGTCTCATGATATTCTAATTGGAATGGATTGGTTGGAAAAGCATCATGTTGTCCTAGATTGTCATAGCAAGAAATTTACCTGTCTTGATGGAGATGGAAAACAAAACACTGTGAAAGGAATTCCAAGAGCCATCTCTATAAGGGAGATTTCAACCTTACAGCTAAAGAGATTTTTTATAAAAGGATGTCAATTGTATGCAACTCATGTGGAAGATCCAAAAAATACAAAGGGGCCAAGCCTTGAATATTTCTCGGTACTACAATAATTTGAAGATGTATTCCAAGAAATACCTGGGTTGCCACCAAGAAGGGAGATAGATTTCCCAATCAATTTAGTGCCAGGAGCTGCCCTGGTGTCAAAAACACCTTACAGAATGAGCACAACAGAGTTAAAATAATTAAAAATGTAGTTGGAGGAATTGTTGAAGAAAGGGTACATACGTCCAAGTTTCTCACCTTGGGGAGCACCAGTACTTTTTGTCAAAAAGAAGGATGGAACCTTTAGGCTGTGTATTGACTTTTGACAACTGAATAAGTATTTTATAAATAACAAGTATCCTCTACATAGAATTGATGACCTCTTTGATCAACTAAGAGGAGAAAAGATATTTTCAAATATTGACCTGAGGTCAGGATACCATCAAGTAAGGATCAAGGAAGAATACATTCATAAGACAACCTTTAGAACTAGGTATGGGCATTGTTAATTTGCAGTGGTGCCATTTGGACTAACCAATGCACTAGTTGTCTTTATGTTCTTAATGAATGGCATATTCATAAATTATTTGGATAAGTTTGTCATAGTATTCTTGGATGACATACTTGTCTATTCCAAGTCTGAAGAGGAGCATGAACATCACTTAAGACTACTATTACAAGTGCTGAGAAAACACCAGTTGTATGCCAACCTGAGTAAGTGTTATTTTTATCAAAATTAGATCCATTACTTGGGACACATTATTTCAAAACAAGGCATAACAGTAGATCCAGAGAAGATTGAAGCCATTAGAGGATGGCCAACACCCAAAAATGTGTCAGAAGTCAGATATTTTATGGGATTAGCTGGCTACTACAAAAGGTTCATAGTAAGGTTCTCTAAGATTGATCATCCCATCACTTCTTTGCAAAATAAGGGAACTAAATTTGAATGGACAACTAAGTGTGAAGAGAATTTTAATCTGTTGAAGGAATTACTTACTAGTGCACCTGTGTTAAGGATTGTTGACCCAAATGAAAGTTTTGTGGTATGTACAAATGCATGTAAGGAAGGACTTGGGGGAGTCCTCACGAAAAATGAACATGTCATTGGTTATGAGTCCAGAAAGCTTAAGAAACATGAGATTAACTATGCCATGCATGATTTGGAGCTTTCTTCCATTGTCCACGCCTTGAGGATGTGGAGGCATTATCTCATGGGGAAGAGATTTGAATTAAGGACAGACCACATTAGCCTGAAGTATCTTTTTGAACAACCAACCTTGAATGCCAGGAAAACAAGATGGCTAGAATTTTTAAGTGAGAACAACCAACCTTGAATGCCAGAAAAGTTATTTGGCTAGAATTTTAAGTGAGTATGACCTCGATATCAAGCATATCAAAGAAAAAGAGAATAAAGTTGTGTGCACTTAGTAGAAGAGTGCATTTCATGCATTCTACTACTCCCAAGATGCATCTACGTAACTAAGAGAATAATTCTAATTTTAGATGATCTTGTTACAGATTAGCATTACCTACAGATAAAGGAAAGATTACAACAAGGATATGTACAACAGAAAATAAAGGAGTATGAGATAAAGGAAGATGGATTACTTATGCATAAGAATAGAGTCTATGTTCCTAGTTCCGTAGAACTGAGGAATTTGGTATTGAAGGAAATGCATGTTGTTCCTTATGTTGGACATCTCGGTTACCAGAAAACAATCACAGCATTAGTAAGCCAATTATTTTGGCCGAGAATGAAAAGTGATTTTGTTGATTACATCGCTCGATGTATGGAACATCAGAAGCTGAAGGTTGAGCATAGGCACCCAATGGGTTTGTTGCATCCATTACCAATCCTAGAGAAGAAATGGGAAGTAATAACCATTGATTTCATAACTAAATTACCCAGGACAAAAAGACAACATGATTCAATCATGGTAGTGGTTGACAAATTAACAAAGGCTACTCATTTTGTTCCTATAAAAACAACACATACAACAACTAATATTGCAGAAATTTACATGAGGGAGATTTCTAGGTTGCATGGGATATCTAGGACAATTGTCTAGGACAGAGATACAAAGTTTACCTCCAATTTCTGGAGGGGATTGTTTAAAGGATTTGGTACAAATCTAAAATTTAGCACAACATACCATCCACAATCAGATGGGAAAAAGAGGGTCAACCAAGTAATTGAAGATATGTTGATAATGTATGTGATGGATAAGCCATCTAAGTAGGAAGATTACTTACACTTGGTTGAGTTTTCATATAATAATGGGTATCAAGATTCATTGAGAATGAGCCCATTTTAAGCCTTGCATGGTATGAAATGAAATACTCCAGTGAGTTGGGACAACCCAGTAGATTGAGTGGTACTTGGGCCAGAGTTGCTCAAGGATATGGAAGACCAGATGGTTAAGATCAAGCATAATTTAAAGGAAGCTCAGGATAGACAAAATGTTTATGTAGATAATAACAGGACAACTAGAGAATTTAAAGTAGGGGAACATGTAATTCTAAAAGTGAATCCCAAGAAAATCTCTTTGAAATTGGGTAGTTGTACAAAGCTGACAGCCAAATTCTGTGGTCCATTTGAAATATTGGACAGAATAGGGCCAGTTGCATACAATCTTGCATCCCCTACTTCCATGAATGTGCATAATGTATTTCATGTCTCTTTGTTAAAGAAATATTTACATGATCTTAACCATATTATTGATTGGCATCTGATTCAGTTAGAGACAGAGAGAGAATTTCAGGTCCAACCAGTGCAGGTATTGGACATAAAGGTCAAAATGATTTGAAATCAAGTTATAGAGATGGTAAAAGTTTAGTGGACTTGCTATAGTCCTAAAGATGCTACCTGGGAGCATGAAGATGCCATGCGAGAAAAGTACTCACGGCTTTTTGAATAAATTTTGAGATTTTGATCTCTATTTTGTATATGCACTGAGGATAGTGCCAAAATAAGGGGGAGGGGATGTAACAGCCTAGGTTTTGAGCCCCATATTAAATAATGTATTTTGTTAATTTTCAAGAGGCTAGACGGCCAAAACAATTAAAAGAGGCTGTTGTGCCTAAGAAATGTAATGTTTTGATCATTATTAATAATAAACACATCATTGGTTGCTAGAAAGACAAGGAATAGAGTTATAGGGGCCTATGATTTCACAAGAGAGGGGGCTTGAGGGGCTAAATGTTTATTTCCTATTTTTATTACCCTTTTGTCTAAGGGAGTGGATCAATTACATGAGATTCTTGGGGGGAGGCCAAGAGGTTCTTGATTCCCCAAGAAATACTTAAAAGCACCCATGGTTTGATTAGGGGGTTTGGTCATTCGCTCGTTCGCTCGTTCGCTCGTTCGCTCATTCACTCGTTCGCTCATTCACTGGTTCATTCGTTCACTCAATTTCTCACTCGGTCATTAATTCCATTCTTACCAATCACTCCTTCATCCTTCATCATTTGTGTCTTGTCTTGGGGAGAGGGAAACAAAATTCTAAAGAGTAGCAATGCTATTGTTGGTTGTAGAGGTCGCTAGTGTAATCCAGCCCTGACTTTAGGCCTGCATGTTTGAGATGAGTTGGCCTATGTCTATATTTGTTCACCGATGTGAGCCTTGAGAGTTCCAACATGGAGATTTTGGACCAGTTTCACTGGAGCCCTAGAAGGAGAAGGACTGCCTGAGGGACTGCGTGGTAGCAAAGGGTGGAGATCCATTCTCTTGGGTGGTGTAGGCTGGGTAGAAGAGAGTTGGGTACTTGGATTTTTGTGAGTACTAGGAAATCATGTGAGCACTTGAGTGCTGACTGGTTTGGGAATCCAAGTAACACTCTAGAACTGTCCTTGCGAATTCATAGCCCTGGCTTGGGGGTGACACTGCTGTTGAGATTTGGAACAATAGTGTCTACAGTTGGGTGGAACATCCTTGGTCTAAAGCCAGTTGGTGTCTTCTTTTATAAAGATAAGTTCTCTCTGTTATGGTATTATTTACCTGTATATGAATGTATTCCACTATGTATTTATTTATGGTTTAATTGAATATTTAGAATATGCATGCTTGTTGGTTATTTCTATGCATGTCGTTAGATATTTTCTTTTATGCTTCCTTATTAACTTAAAAAGGTATCAGTAAGAGAAAGAAGTCGAAAGGTGGGATTGAAGGTAGTGTACCCCGGTCTGTGGGTGGCAGGGTATGATAGAGTAAGTTTTATGTGCAAGTTTGATGTATGTTATTGTCACATGTCACTTATTGTAAATACTTTTTAAAACAAAAAAAAAATGTTATTAACTGCAGTACTCACTTGTTTTTTTTCGTAATGAAGGGTTTTTCACATATGGTATTAGAGTGGGCTCAACCTTGCAATATTGGAACATTACACCTTCCACTATGTTAATTGAATGATTAAAATATATCACTAATTAAATTTTGAAATTGTTCATGCAGGTAATCATGGTTAGAGGACATCGGGGAAGTAGATGATGTGCTGATGGAGGAAGAGGTGTGATGCCTCTGATAGTATCCACCCAAGAGGGTTCTAACCCCCAAGGAGAAGAACAAATCATTGAGTAGGATTAGGTTGTTGTGGGATATGTGGTAGGTATTATGAGATCCTTCCAGAGGATTTCAGAGACATTGATTAACCGAATAGATCGAGACGAGGGAAGAGCGATTGTACCCAATGAGGGTTCATAGCACACTCCAGCTAGTGGTAGTAGTATGCATAGAGAGCTTGAGAAGGTGAAGTTTTCGGAGTTTATGGGTGCCATGCATGACTCATCCGTCGAGGTATGGTTGGAGAACATGGCTATGTTCTTTGCACTTCATGATTACACCTCCAACATGAAAGTCTGCATGGTGGTCTTTCAGTTGAAGGGGAGTACTCTTCTATGGTGGAAAATTCTCCTACCTCAACTAAGCATGGCCATCGAGGATGTGTCATGGGATATTTTCGAGGAATGATTCTGGGAGAGGTACTTATCCAAGGAATTCATTGAGTGCCAAATTAATGAGTTCAATGCCTTACGATAGGGTGGATGTACGATGCCAGAGTATGAGGCCAAATTCATGGAGCGTCTTAGGTATGCTCCACATCTGAATATGGAGAAGTTAAAAGTCAACAATTTTGTGTTTAGTCTTAAATTCAAAATTCATGCAAAGGTAAGGATTCTAAATCCCCAAACATTGCACGATGCAGTTCAGAAGGCAGTCATAGCCTAGGAAGATTTCAACATCATGGGTCAGGGAAGGACTCCTACTAGACCAACTGAACATACGACATTAGGAGCGCAAAAACATCAAATACAAGCTTAATAGGTATCATGGCATAGAGAAACGCCTAGAGGACCTATGTTCACGACACCATGGAAAAATATTCCTTAGTAGAGGACTCCTTATAGAGGACCACAACATCAACAATAGCATCGTTCGCAACAATAACAACAGTTTAGGCTTGTTTAGTAGAACATAACAAGATAACATAGTATTATGCCAACAACTACTACTTTGGGGACCAAGAGTACTGGACCGAAGACTGGATGTTGGACATGTGGAGAGCCACATTACCAGCGAGACTACCTGATTGAGAAGGCCAGAGTAGCTAGATCATCAGGACCCACTACAGTGAGAGATTTGGGCAAGGCCCACTGGATACATGTAGTTTTGAATAACCTCCATGTCGAGCACCAATCCACTGTGATAGAGACGTCAAGTACAATCGCCAAGCAAAATTTTAGTATTTTGACAAATCCAGGTGCTACAGAGAGCTTTATATATAGTGTAGCGCTAAAAAGAATCAAGGTAAAGATATTCAAGCAGGATGAGTTTAGATACATAGAAATGGAACCGGGTTCCAAACAGAAGGTTAGAGGAAGGGTTACATACTATAGCATTAACTTGGGAGATTTTGTAATGAAGGCCAACCTATATATCATGATCCTAGAATCTTATGACATAGTGATTGGTATGGACTGGTTGGAATCGCATGATGTGATACTCAACTATAAGATGAAGTGATTAAGTTTGACAGATGATTTGGGATGGAGTAGAGTGATTGTAGGAAGAAACCAAGGAGTTTCCTTGTGGTTTATTTATTCCCTACAACTACATAAGAGTATGCACAAGGGATGCAAGTTATATGAAATATTAGTGTTGAATGAAAAAGGTGAGGTGGAAGGATTAGAAAGCCTTCCTGTAATAAGAGATTTTTCTTACATGTTTCTATAAGAGTTACTAGGTTTACCACCCAAAAGAGAGTTGGAGATTACAATAGATATTTAGCATGGAACTGAACCAATATCAAGAACACCATATCATATGTCAACGCCTGAATTGTAGTAGTTGAAACTGCAATTGAAGGAATTGTTGGACTTGGGACTTATACGTCCAAGTGTGTCACCTTGGGGTGCGCTAGTTATTTTCATGAGAAAGAAGGATGGATTGTGGAGACTTTGATTGACTATTGTCAATTGAACAAAGCAACAATCAAGAACATGTATATGTTACCAAATATAGACGATTTGTTTGATCATATGAAAGGAGTGACGATGTTTTTGAAGATTGATTTGAGATCGAGATATCATCAATTATGGATTAAGGAGGAAGATATCCCTAAGAACGCATTTAAGATGAGATTCATAAACTATGATTTTATGATTTTACCATTCGAATTGATGAACACCCTGGGGGTATTTATGAGTTTGATGAATGGGGCGTTCCACAAATACTTGGAAAATTTTGTTCATGTATTTATTGATGACATACTAATTTATTCTTGGACAAACAAAGAGCATGAAGAACATTTAAATTTGGTTCTATAGTGTCTATGAGAAAACAAATTGTACGGGAAGCTATCAAAATGTTCTTTTTACCAATCGAAGATTCATTATTTGGGACATATCATATTTGGGGAAGGTATTGTTGTGGATCCAACGAAAGTACAAGATATTATAATAGAATAGAATAGAGGAAATGTCATATATAATAGAATAGAGTCACTGGATCTTCTTACTCCTCGAGATGAAACAACTATGTGGTTCCCGCTGGAACCTCCACTAAACGATTTCCATAGGTCCTCTACGAACTGCACCTGCATGAACAAGCACTGGGCACAAGTTCCATCCAAGCGACCACCGACTATGACCACACACCTCTCAAAAGGTGTTTCACGATTTCGTATATTGGGTCTTTGTATCTGAGTCACCCCAACTCTCCCGATCTTCGAAATCCCAACATGGGTATAGTGCATGCTAGCTCCTCCCTTATCCTCCTTCCATATGAATCCTTGCTATGACCTAGGGCTCAACTCTCAAGCATTTCATGAATTCGCACTTCGCAAATTTGCGCCTCACGAAGTTTTCTTGTTTTTCCTCTCGACCCTGAAACTCTGAACTTGTGATTTCTTTTCGTGTCAGATAAACGGTCCAAAATGACCGTGATCTAATGGTCTAGATCCCCTTTTTGCATATCGAGACTTCACATTTCACTAAGTTGGAAGACCGCTCACCTCCTTTCTCTCAGTCCCTAAACTTGCGAACTGTTCGAGACCAGATCTACGATACATATCCCTTCTTCGACCAACGGTTGCGATTAAATTGCGAACTCAAGTTTCGCGAGTTCTCACAACCCTATCCTTTGAACTTTCTAGTCTGGGAGTTAATGAAATGTTGATCTCTCACCACATGCTCTATCTCGATGGATGGTCTAGATCATTTCTTTGTGGATCGAAAGTTCATGTTTCGCGATTTTGGAAAACAATATCCTTCGTTCTCTAGACTCCCGATATCCAATTTTTCAAAATATCCTTTCCAATGAAAAAAATCAATGGTTTGATCCTCCCTTAGATCGAAGACTTGTTATATCCCTTGAGCTTTCGTCTTCTCCCTGACTTTGAAGAATTCTCAGAGTTCAAAGGTAGCGGCCTTTGCTTCTTCTACGAGTCTGATTCCTGGATCTCGTCAACACTTATGAAAAGTGTTATCCCTTCTGATCTTTGTCCTTAAAATGATTTTGACTTCCCACGAACACCTTGAGTTCTCGAGATTTTTACAACTCAGTTCGAAGGATTTCTTGAAAATAAATTCTTGTCACCCCCCTGGTGTTCCTCTGTTCTAGTTCTTCAATGCTTGGTCACTTTCGGACATTGTACACTCCTTGCACCTGCTCTAAGTATAATTTTCTCTCTCTGAACTCCTTTGAGTCAACCTGAGACTCAATCGACACACTCCTTGCGTATGGGGTGCATACCTTGCATACAAGTTTCATAAGAGAAACAATTGAAACTTATCCAATTTCATCACGAACTCATACAATCGACTTCTTTGAAATCACACATGAACGAAATAAACTAAAGAACACATAGAAAAAATATAACATACATTCATTCATTCATCAAATGAAAATGGTCCAAGGATTTGGGACAATTTTGTTTGTTCTATTCATTCATGAAAACAAATTACATCTATTACAATTGTTCGTTGCGCTTCCTTCTACTCTATTATGTTCTATCCTCTCTCTATTACAATACAACAATGAAAATTTATCTAAGGAATGGCTCTATGAGGTCTCTCATCCTTTCTGCAACCTATCCTATCAAACTCATAGCGGTTACCTACTTCATCCTATTACAATAACTAACAGTCATTTTCAGATAAGAGCCAACACTCCATATCTGCAACCCCTTACAGTCCTTAAGACTTTACAAACAAGTTACATTATAAAATGTTGTTTTCAAAAACTGATTTAATTCTAAGTTAAATGCTAATTTGAAACTCTGCCATGCTAAGATGTCACGTCCCTGCCTCCATGCTTGCATCTTTGACTTTGAAGGCGATGCTCCTGCATCATACTCCTCTGGTTAAACTTTTCATGGACTCTTGTCCATGAGATCCTGCACTATCCTTCCATGATTCAAAATATATCATTTTGTGACCCAACCTGCATCTTCTATTGGATGATCTTTCCACTTTACTAAGTACTTGGGATATGTCTTCTTCCTGGTCTTCTTTCCATCTCTCTGTTCAATGATTTTCTCCATCTGAGGTTTTTCTGTTGTGGGAAGTTGTCCTTCCCACTGAACTTCTTTCTGATCATCTGATTCTCCTACCTCATCTCTCATGTAAGGATATAGGGCTGCAACATTGAATATCGACGATATCCCAACATTGTCTAGAAACTCAATTTCGTAAGCATTAGCTGCGAATTTCCTAAGAATTTTGTATGGTCCTATATTATTCACCTTCAACTTGTTATACATTCCCCTTGGAAACCTTTCTTTTCTCAAATGAGCTAAAAATTCATCTCCAACTTCAAATTGAACTTATCTCCTTTTCTGATCAACTATGTTCTTATATTTCTGGCTATTGTTCTGTAGCTGTTCTCTGACTCTGTCGTGGAGTTTTTGCATTTCTATTGCAAAATCCTCTGCTCCATTACTTCGGAACTCATCTTGATTCATATCTCTCAACTCTATAATCTCTCTTGGTTGTATACCATACACAATTTCAAATGGAATTTTCTCTGTGCTCCTGTTCACTGAATTGTTGAATGCAAATTCTTCTTGTGCTAGAATCCGATCCCAATGATGACCTTGCTCAGTGAGTAAACTTCTCAACATGTTTCCCAAACTCATGTTTACTAATTTAGTATATTCATTTGTCTGAGGGTGATATGATAAACTAAAAGACAAGTGTGTCCCCAGCCTCTTCCATAGAGTCCTCCAAAAGTGTCCTACAAATTTGGTATCCCTGTCTAAGACTATGATACTCGGCAATCCATGTAGTCTCACCACTTCTCTGAAAAACAAATTAGCTATGTCTATAGCATCGTTCTTCTTATGGCATGGTATGAAATGTTCCATTTTTTAAAACATGTCCACCACAACAAATATGGAATCGCCCCCTTTCTGAGTTCTCGAAAATCCTAAAACAAAATCCATACTAATTGCATCCCACAACCTTTCTGAAATTGGTAATGGTTGATGCAAACCATTTTTTTGTTGTCTTCCCTTTGCGTACTGACAAATTCTGCATCTGTTCACAAAATTTTTCACCTCTTCCCTCATGCTCGACCAATAATATGAATTACTCATCTATGCAAATGTCTTATCATGACCAAAATGTCCAGCTAAACCTCCGTTGTGTTTCTCTTTCAGTAGGTTATCTTTCATTGAGCATTTCGGTATGCATAATTGGTTTCCCTTGAATAATAATCCATCCTGAATCAAATATTCAATCCATGGGTTTCTATCTCCCAAGAAAGGATTCTTGCATGCCTCATAAGCTTCCTTGAAATATGCATCTTCTTTATATATCTCCTTGAGGTGTTCAAACCCTAAGGTCTCCACTTGGAATTCTTGTAAAATTAAAATCCTAATGCTCAAAGCATCTGCAACTTTGTTAGCAGTTCCAACAATATGTTTAATAACAAAAGTAAAATTTTGCATAAATTCTACCCATTTTGCATGTCCCTGATTCAACTTTTCTTACCTAGTAATAAATTGCAAATATTGATTATTATTGTACAAGACAAATTCTTTAGGAATTAAATAGTGCCTCCACTTCTTCAAATCTTGAATCACTGCATAAAACTCTTTGTCATATGTGGAATATTTCTGCTTGGTGTCATTCAGTTTCTCACTGAAATAAGCAACTGGCCTACTATCCTCACTCAAGACTGCTCCAATAGCTAATCCACATGCATCACATCTCACTTGAAATGTTTGTCCAAAATATGGTAAGACCAAAATTGGTTGTTCTGTGATCTTCTCCTTTAACACTTTGAAACTCTTTTCAGCTTCCTCTATCCAACTAAAGGACTTGTGTTTCTTCTTCATAGTGTCCAACATGGGTGCACATATACCACTGAAATTTCTGATAAACATTCTATAAACGCTTCCTAACCCATGAAAACTTCTTACCTTAAATGCTACTTGGTGACGACCATTCTTTGATTTCTCTCACCTTTTTTGGATCCATCTTCAATTCCTTTGAAGAGATTACGAAACCCAAGTATATGAGTTCCTTCTTCATAAAAGAGATTTTCTTCAGATTTATCAACAACTTTTCTTGCTGCAACTTATCCATCACTGCTGTCAAATGTCTTAAGTGTTCTCTCTTTGTCTTACTAAATATTAGTATGTCATCCAAATATACTATGAAATTGTTTTCTATGAAGTCTTTCAATACTTCATTCATCAATCTCATAAATGTGCTCGGTGCATTTTTCAACCCAAATGGCATGACCAGACATTCAAGCAATCCTTGATTTGTCTTGAATGATGTTTTTCATTCATCTCCTTCTCTCATTCTTATTTGATGATACCTACTCTTCAAGTCTATCTTGGAAAAATAGCCTGCTCCACTCAAACAATCCATCAAATCATCCATCCCTGGTAAAGGATATCTATACCTAATGGTTATCTTGTTGATGGCTCTAGAATCTATACACATTCTCCATCCTCCATCCTTCTTTGGACTTAACACAGTTGGTACTGCGCATGGGCTTAGGCTTTCCCTGACTAAACCTTTATCCAACAACTCTTGGACTTGATTTTTGACTTCCTCATTCTCTTTAGGTGTCAACCTATAAGCTGCTTTGTTCAGTAAACTATCTCCTGGAATAAGGTCAATATGATGGCTTATACTCTTAATGGGTGGCAATGAGTGTGGTAACTCATCCACTACTATGTCAACAAAGTTTTCTAACAGTTCTTGGATTTCTTTAGGAAAATATTCTACAGAAGTATTTGTAAGAATAACTCTAGGCTTCCTCACTACAACAAACTGTATTTCTTTTTCCTTCTTGACTTCATTCAAGAGTTCATTCCCAGTCATGAGAAGTATACTTGAACTAGATTTTGTCTTTTTCTCTTTGCCTTATATTGGTAACAACATATGTGTCCTACCATTCTTTTCTAGAGTATAAGTATTCTTTCTTCCATCATGAATAACTTTTCTATCAAACTGCCATGGTCTCCCCAATAAAATATGACAAACATCCATAGGAATTACATCACATAATATTTCATCCCTATAACCTCCTATTTTAAATTCAACTTGGCATTGTTGACTTACCATCACTTGATGTCCTTTATGCAACCATGATACCTTGTATGGTTTTGGATGTGCAATTGTCTTCAACTCCAGCTTCTCCACCATCTATGATCACATTGCAAACTATGTCTTTCATCTTGCAAGTAGTTCTGAACAGACTTGTTCGTTGAACTGGCTCCTCTACATCCTTCTTTGGTTTAAGAAGAATTTTCCTCATCATGAGGTTCTTTCCTCTATCTGTTGTTGATTCCACATGCTTCTATGATTTAGCAATCTATGCTTCACATCCTTCTTCTTTCTTTCTCTCAGGACATTCCCAAGACTTGTGCCCTTGCTTTCTGTAGGTATACCATTTCACTATGCCTCCTCTGGCTCTTCCTCTTCCTCTTCTTATGGAAAAATAACTTCTTCATCCATGTTGTCCATCTTTATAACTTCCACCTTTCTCATGGTGAATATGTTGTTCATCATCTTCATGCTTCGTATTCAAGAAATTCTCTATGTTGGTTCCCTTACGTCTTCTTGAATTTCCTCCTCTATTTCGTTGGCTTTGCTTCCTGGCCAATTTCTCTTCATCTTTCAAGGTTACTTGATAAGAATCCTCAAATGTAATAATAGACATCATGTTGATCTCCTCTTGTATTTCATATCTCAGCCCATTGATATATCTAATTGTTTTCTCATCTTCATTCTCTTTCTGTCCATCCCTGATGTTCAATCTATAAAATTCCTCAGTGTACTCCTTCACTGCTAAGCTTCTCTATTTCAGGTTTTGCAATCTTCTGAACAGATTGATTTGATATTCCTTTGGGATAAATTTGGCTTTCATCTTGGCTACCATCCTATCCCAGCTTTTAATTTCCTGCTTACCTTTGCTCATGTGTTCGTCTTGCAGTTCATCCCACCATAGCGTTGCATGACCTTTCAGTCTTTTCACTGCACGCCTCACCATATTTTATTCTTTGATATCTAAATAATCGAATTATTTGTCCATAACACATACCCAATCTAACAATTCTTCAACATCTAAATTGCCTTCATACATTGGTACCTCTATTCTTTCGCTGGCTCCTATTTTCGAAACAACTTTTATCAAGCATTCTTGTGCAACATCCTCTCCTACATTTTCTTCGACCTCTACTTCTTCCTCCTCATCTTAGTTGATATCTCCAGCATCTGGTGCTCTTCTCTGCGATGTTTCCATGGTGTCTAGTCTCATTCAAAGTTGCCTCATTTCTTCTTCCATTTCTGCATTCGATCTACGCCTTCTGCGTGCCATGATTCCATTACGTCACCTACGAACATAAATCAAATTCTTGATACTACAATTGATACCAATTTACCTCCTTTCTCCTTTTTCTGTTGTCTACAAACAAATTCAATATCATCTTTGATACCACCTGATGTAGCCCCCCTACCTTAGCAGGGTCTGTCGACCTCCCAGTCACTGGATTTTCTTACTCCTCGAGTTGAAACAAATCTTTGGTTCCCATTGGAACCTCCACTAAACGATTTCCACAGGTCCTCTGTGAATTACACCTGTGTGAACAAGAATTGGGTGCAATTTCCCTCCATGTGAACACTGGTTGTGACTACACGCCTCTCAAAAGGTGTTTCATGATTTCGCATATCGGGTATTTGTATGTGAGTCACCCCGACTTTCCTAATATCCGAAATCCTGACAGGGGCTAGTACATGCTAGCTCCTCCCTTATGATCCTTCCATATGACTCCTCGCTATGACCTAGGGCTCAACTCTCAAGTGTTTTTCAAATTCACACTTCGCGACTTCATGGCTCACGAAGTTTGCTTGCTTCTCCTCCCGACCCTGAAACTCTGAACTTGTGAGTTTTGTTCATGTCAAATCAACGATCCAAAATTCCCTTGATCTGATGGTCTTGATCCCCTTTTTGTGTATTGGGACTTCCCATTTCGTGAATTTGGAAGACCACTCACCTCCCTTCTCCCGATCCTCGAACTTGCAAACTTTTCGAGACCAAATCTACGGTCCAGATCCCTTCTTTGACCAATGGTTGGTTGCGATTAAATCGTGAACTCGGGTTTCTCTAGTTCTCACAACCATTTCGTTTGACCTTTCGACTTTGTGAGTAAGGGAAATGTTGATCTCTTGCCACGTGTTATATCTCGATGGACAGTTGGGATCCTTTCTTCGAGGATTAGAAGTTTGCGTTTCGCGATTTTGGAAAACAATTTCCTCCATTCTCTAGACTCCCGATATATGATTTTCTGAGATCTCCTTTCCAATGAAAGAAACCAATGGTTCGATCCTCATTTAGATTGACAACTCCTTATCTCCCCTGATTTTCCATATTCTCCCTGACTTAGAAGAATTGTCAGAGTTCAAAGGTCTCAGCCTTTGCTTCTTCTGCTAGTCGGATTCCTAGATCTCGTAAACACTTACGAAAAGTGCTATCCCTTTTGATCTTTTTCCTTAAAAGGATTTTGAATTCCCACACACACCTTGCATTTTTGAGATTTTGATAACTCAGTTTGAAGGATTTCTTGAAAATAAATTATTCTCGCTCCCCTAGCCTTCCTCTATTCTTGTTCTTCACCGCTTGGTCGCTTCTTGACGTTGTGCACCCCTTGCACCTAGTCTAAGTTTCCTTTCCTCTCTCTAAACTTCTCTGAGTCAACTTGAGACTTAACCAACGCACTCCTTGCGTATGGGGTGCATACATTACATACGAGTTTCAAAAGAGAAACAATTGAAACTTATCAGTTTCGTCACGAACTCATACAATCGACTTATTTGGAATCATACATGAACAAAATAAAATAAAGAACACATACACAGAATATAACATGCATTCATTCATTCATCAAATGAATACAGTCCAAGGATTTGGGACAATTTTGTTTGTTCTATTCATTCATGAAAACAAATTACATCTATTATAGTTCTTCACTGTGCTTCCTTGCTACTCTATTATGTTCTATCCTCTCTATGTTACAATACAACAATGAAAACTTATCTAAGGACTGGCTCTACGAGCTCGCTCGTCCTGTCTGCAACCTATCCTATCAAATTCATAGAGGTTACCTACTTTTCCCTATTACAATAAATAACAGTTATTGCCATATAAGAGTCAACACCCCATATCTACAACCCCTTACATTCCTTAAGACTTTACAAACAAGTTACATTTTAAAATGTTGTTTTCAAAAATATCTCAACAATTGATTTAATTCGGATTTAAGTGTTGATTTGAAACTCTGCCATGCTGAGATGTCATGGCCCTGCCTCCATGCTTGCGTCTTTGACTTTGAAGGTGATGATCCTGCATCAGAATATGAATTTGAGATTACTTACATTAAAGAAATGGTGAATAGAGTGGCATATGCATTGAGTCGAAGGCCACACATATTCTTGGTAATACCTCTTAAAACAAATCTTCGAGAAAAGATTCTAACTTTAAAGATAGATGATGACTAGTATAAATAAGTTAAGGATAATATTGGACGAAATACCATGATGGTACCAAATTTTAAAGGTTATTCTTTAGACAACGATGGATTGTTTATATTTAACGGAAGAATTTACGTACCTGTTATCGGGTAAATCGTTAAGAGTGGACACAAAGCAATCCCCCTAGATCCACCTAGATCTAGAACAAAACACGACAAGACATGGTGCTTTCCCTAGGTCCTAATCATTGAATTTACTACTAAACAAAAGATGATAGACATACCTTTAAATATCGCTTCCTTATGTCTTTGTTGTTCTTGTTTCACTTCGATGCTCTTGTGATACTGATGTTGTAGTGAGACACAAACCAACCAAAGTGAAAGTAGTAAAGTATATTCAATGAGAACCTATGCATATGATCAAGGAATTATGCAATAAAATAAATATAATTCTATGGGAAAGAAGCATGCCACTCTATTATATTAATAATGGGAAGAGAGATTACAACCGGATGCCTTGATGTCGTAAGGTTCCTCCCAACAGTTCCTTGCTTCCCACACACTTCTGATCCAAGAATTCAGAGACTATAGATTTGACATCTATTTTGACAAAATCAAATCTCAAAGCCACTCTAACCAAGCTAATAATTCCAAGCCAAATCCAACTAACTTTCTTCATGAGAGCTCCTCTCCTTTTATAAGTTGAAGAGGATAAGGTGAGGAGGTTAGGATGATCCCACTAAATCATGAAATTGATTAATATCCAAACCATTCATAGGCCACATCACCATAGAATCCTCTCCTTCTAGAAGCATTGAGAAAATGATCATTTGTCCCACGTACAAAGGCTGTCACGACCTGGCTATAGTGAAGCCTGTGGAAATTTCGTGCCCTAGCTATAGTGCAGCTTGTGGAAATCAAGAATTTCCACACCCTAGCTATGGTGCAACCCGTTGAAATCCTCCAAAATAGGGTTTTAATAGAGGAAAACACAACTTACTCTCTCAAGGAAAGTTCTTCTCCCTTCTTTCTTCAGGAATTCAGGCCACTGAACTCTCTAAAGGCGACATATAGGTTTACATCATTAACAATCATGAGGGTGACGAAAATAATGTGTAACAGAGAACCCCCCAAAGTATGAAGTTAGAACAGAGTGATAGCTAAAATACTTTAGCGGGTGTGTGTAGGGAACAAGGAACATGTCGGTCGGTAACCTGTCAACAAACAAGGAAACACAGTACAATTGTTAAGAACCAAATATCAATATAGCATAGAAAAACCTCAGAAAAAGTACTCAACGCCTTGAAAAAGAGATAATTTCAGATAATAAGCCTCTTCGGGGAGGCAACCTCCTTTTACCCCACTTAAATGTTCAAGTACAAGATGATTCAAAATGAAAATGTCTCCTTGGTATATATAGAATACTAGGAGGTATAATTACAACCAATGGCCTAAAGCCGACATAAATAAAATAACAATACTAATATAATATGCCCCAATTAAGGGGTAATGAGCCAATATTAGGGCTTAACATGCCCCTCCCCTTGACACAAGTGTTGTCCGCAATGCTTGAGTAACTCTGGATGCTTCTGTATAAAAGACTCATCTTCCCAAGTGGAAT
>SNQJ01S0001488.1:146359-182277 GCA_010110895.2 Picea sitchensis | reverse complement strand
TCAAGTACAAGATGATTCAAAATGAAAATGTCTCCTTGGTATATATAGGAGACTAGGAGGTATAATTACAACTAATGGCCTAAAGCCGACATAAACAAAATAACATTACTAATATAATATGCCCCAATTAAGGGGTAATGAGTCAATATTATGGCTTAAAAAAAATAATATATCATCACTGAGGTAGGAATTCCCATACTCATAATACAAATGAATCAAAGCATAAATGATGACATGAGAAGATCCATGTCAAGTAAGATAGGTCATGGCCACCAAACATACACCGTGGATCGATGCCATTATGACTCAAATCTGAACATAGCCACCAAAACTACATTGTGGATCTATGTGTTAAAGACTCAAATTTGAACATAGCCATGAGACATACAATGTGGATCTACGCAACAATACAAAATGAATATACTCCAATGCAACCTGAATCTGTGAGAAAAGGTTCAGGGTCTTCATCTCCACCACTCTAAGTACGAATCTAACCATGTGAATACATGTGTTGAAGTCAAACATGGTATAAACCACTTGATTACCAATCAATGATGAGAACCGTTAACAAGTGCGATCGAAAATACCATTAATGTCAATGACTCCCAAGGTACTCTAGTCTGAAAAGAGCTTAAAGGGAACTCCAGGGGGTTCCTTTTTCATATAACCTTTACGAGTTTGAAAAAGTGATAAAATTATACTCGATTACATTCTCATAGATTTATGAGCACAAGAAAGAACAAAGACTAATCTCGGTAACTTATTCTCATGTATTTACGAGCATGAGAAAGAACAAATACTAAGCTCGAGATTGTTTTCATTTTTTATGCAAGCTTTAAAACAAAACAAAACTATGCTTGGGATAGATTTTAATTTTTACACAAGATTAAAAACTAAACAAAAATATGCTTGGACCTAGTTTCATTTTTACACAAGCTTGAACCAGAGGAAACTATGCTTGAGGTAGGTGGTTCCATTTTTACACAAACTTGAACCAGAGGAAACTATGCTTGAGATAGGTGGTTTTAGTTTTACACAAGCTTGAACCAGAGGAAACTATGCTTGAACTTCCCAACACATAACAAAGGTATGGTCGGTACCTATCCCCCAGCTTAAGAAGCTAGTGACTCAAGTTCAACATGAAGTCCAGAGGATGAAAACATTGCCCCCTAAGCTTCATTTTGTCCAACTGCAAAGGCGGAGGAAAGGAAGCTTCAAATACTAGAGGAAGGACTTGACTCAACAGAGAGAGGGAAATAAATCTATTTCATTTTTTAACGAGCTTGCCACAGAGAAGAAAAATTATCCTCAAGAATCCAGGTTCAATCCCTAGACCTATGTTTCATTTTTTAACGAGCTTGACACAGAAACATGAACTATGCTCATAAACTCTGTTTCATTTTTTAAGGAGGTTGCTACAGAGACACAAAAAAACTATCCTCATAACTGGTTTCATTTTTTAACAATCTTGAAATCATAAAATCATGCTTAAAGCTGGTTTCATTTTTTAATGAGATTGAAATCAAAAAACCATGCTCAAATCTCTCCTTGATTATGGCTTCCAAGAGGACAATGCTCTGGAAGGACACCATGTCAAGGGACAAAACTTGTTCATGGCCTCCAAGAGATCTTCACTCGATGGAAGAAACACACTCTGGAAGGAACACATGTCAAGTGTTGTGACAGGGGTAAGGATATCAAGCTCTAAAAAACCTATCGAAGAGATCACCATGTCAAATATTGGATCCAAATCATCAGAATATGAAGTCATGGGAGATAACGCCACATAATTAACTTGTGGCGGGGGCGATACCATCTGCATATAAGAACCACTAAGGGAGGTAATCCAATCAGAACCATTGAATGAAAGTTTATCAATAGTCATAATTCTTCCATCGTGAGGGAAATATATCACTCGAAAAAGGGTGAACACAATAGCTTTCATGGCATAGACATAATCCTGCCCAAGGAGTAAAGTGAAATCCAAGGGGTATTGGACTACCATGACATCAATAAAGAAAATTTTCCCTCCCAAAGTTACAGGAAACTGAGGAAGCATCCCTAAAGGTTGACTGGTTCTTCTATTAAAATCTAAAAAATTCTGCATAACTGGGGCAAGCTAAGGACAACCCAAAGATTTCCAAGAAAAATCGGACAAAATTCTAACAAACACACCTTCATCTATCAATGTATGAGGAACGTCCTGACCACAAAATTGCACTATAATTTGGAAAGGAATGTGAGAGGGAAGACGAGGTCCAGTTAGCACACCCCAATCAAAATGGATGGCCTCATTACTTGGAGGGGGTTCCATGGGAGAATGAGGAATACCCCTCGACATGGTAGATTTTGTATCAACATGGGCAGTATCGGGTTTACTCTCGAGCGGCAGAGTAGGATTGATCGATGATGAGATCAGATCGACCACTTGGGTTGCATTCTCCAAGGGGAGAATGGGGTTGATGCTTGGAAAAGGATCGACCACTTGGGTTACACTCTCTAACAAGATATTGGTATCGATCGAGGATGGGATCGGATTGACCACTTGGTCTACTGGTTCAACTAAGGACGTGACCATATTGACCACTTGATCAACCAGACTGACTGACGAGGGAATCGGATTGATCATTCTGTCAACTACAAGTAGGTTGAGAGAAAGCTTGCAATAAGCAGCTGGAAGTTGAGGCTGTGAAACAGTCATGTCTTCCAGGAATTTTGAGGCTTATTCCATATGAGAGTAAAGATGAGTTAGATGACACTCTTTGCATAACATACATGGGAAATTGGCTCTACTTTTCTTCTTCCCAACTATATCGTGACTAGTCGATGGGAAGTCATCAACATTTTGTTCAGAGGCTAACGACATGGGTTGGTGAGGATGTGTAGACCATGCTTCCATAACCTTGGATAGACCAGCGAAATCCTTAAGAAGATGGCTACCCTTACAAATCTTGCAAGGGTACTTGGGCTTATGGGTTGTTTGGGTGATCTTGACATCATCAACACTCCCAACACGATCTACAGTAACTGGTTGTTTTCCAACATGTCTGGTAGTGGTTGGAAGTTTGGATCCTTGCTTATTTTTCTTCTTCTTACTCTTCCTTTTCTTCTTCTTCTTATTCACCAAGCTACTAGCTTGAGAGCTTTCACTCAGTGAAGAAGATGAAATGGAAGAATACCTTGCAAGTGAAGAAGGCGAAGAAGATCTTACTGGTGAATATGGTGAAGGATCAACATGAGGTTGATGTTCTTGGGGGGAAGTGCTTATGACCGAAGCACTTATTGCATTTGGGATTACCTGAGTGGAAAACAACCACACCAACAATCCAATAGTGAGACTTGGAAGGCTCAAAGTAGCGATGTAAGGAGGACCAATGTTTCCATAAGAAGGAAAAATAAAAAGTTCCCCTAGAGCAGGGGTTCCTTCATTGGTCATTTCAAGAACCGACACCATATAAAAAAAATCCAACCTAGAGTCTGCTAGGGAAAACAAACAGCACACACTAAAACTCTAGGAAGCAAGCAAACAAACAAAACCTTCTCACAATGAGCACACTAGTTGGAAATCCAACATCGCAAGAACAAAGTAAGAAGGAGTTGAGATATAGCGGGTGGAAAAGTTACGTTGATGACCTACTTAACGGACTTACACCATGTTGCAAGCTCCCATACATAAACGTGGGTATACCCTCCAAGGAGCCTGAGTGAGTTTGGCCAACATCGATTCCAGGTACCATGAAGATTTGTCCCTCCAGAGTCACCTTGTGTAAAGACCCTAAAGAGATAGGCCACTAAGGTTACCAATCACTACAGTGATTCCTGGGGAAATAGTCGACAACTTGATCCACGCGCAAGGGCAGGGTAGCTATCATGAAATCAACTTGAAAGGCTTCCACTCATCATTGTGGGTATGCCTCTCAAGCTACCCCCATAATAAATGCAACTTATACACCAAGACCAACAAAGAAGGGTGAGTAACTCTACCAGTCTCAATGCGACCTCATGATTAACCCTTGTGTTAGAAGGGCTTCCCAGGACAAAATGTAATAAGTGGATTTAACCGCTCCCTAACTCAAGATTCTATGTTTGTTTGCAACTTTGGAAAGTTATCTTTCACACCTATTCCAAAGCCCTACAACTAATCTAATGTAGGTTTGCTACCAGAAAGTATAAAAATCTCTAATTGATTTTTATAAGTGCTTTATTTTTTAGGCTCTTGTTACTCAAAAGGAAAATGGCATGGACAATATGGTGTTTTGACCAACTCGAAATTTATGCAAAGAGATGAAGATACAATCTTTTCATTTCGATGAAAGCTATGCTACGAGAAGGATAAAACATTTATCATTCCCATATACACAATGTCCCAAAATATATTAAACTCATCAATATCAAGATTCTCAAGAAATGAGAAGAAAAGACTGTATACTAATGCATGATTCATGGCCCCCCCATGAATCATGCAATTTCTCTACTTCAAATGCAAGGAAGCCCCCAAACTAATATAAGGAAAGAAAATACAATTTTTTTTGTTTCAAGGAGACACTAAAACAAATAGCAAATCACTTCAAAACAAAAACAACCCAAACTAAGTTTCTCTTTTAACACGATTTATTCAGAAAAATAAGTATTCTTTTTACTAAACAATTCTAAAGAAAAACGATGCTTTGTAACTGAAAGGCACTCAAAGGAAGAGATCAAATATTTCAAAAGAAAACAAAGCAGAGATGGCTAAAAGAAGCTAAAAAAATATCAAGTAGACTGTAAAAAAATCGTAATCAAACCCAAAACTTCACCCCAAAACCAAATCCAAGGTCTGGGTAAGGAAAACAATCAAAAATTAAGAATTTCACAATTTCCGCAGGCTGGAAGACTAGCACAGTGCGGAAATCACTGATTTCCACATGCCAGATATGGGTAGGTCGTGACATTTCTGCACTAGTCAAAATAGGTAGGGCGCAAAAATCCTAAGTCGCCGCATTGTCCCTCAAAGAAAGGTGTCGAAATCAAACAAAAATGGAAAAAAATAAAAATTAAGAAGGTTTTCTAGTGAAGTTTAATAGTCAAAGAGTCAAGCTGGATCTTCCAGTGACTCGGAAAACAGAAACCAAGCAATCAAATCAAGAAAACAAGGAAAACTAAGAAAACATGTGTTTCCCCAGTGGATTCGCCAATTTTGTTATTGGGTAAATCGTTAAGTGCAGACATGAATCGATCCCCCTAGATCCACCTAGATCTAGAACAAAACATGACAGGACATGGTGCTATCCCTAGGTCCTAATCATCGAATTTACTACTAAACAAAAGACAATATACATACCTTTAAATATCGCTTCCTTATGTCTTTGTTGTTCCTGTTTCTCTCCGGTGCTCTTGTGATACTGATGTTGCAATGAGACACAAACCAACCAAAGTGAAATTAGTAAAGTATATTCAATGACAACCTATGCATATGATCAAGGAATTATGCAATAAAATAGAGATAATTCTATGGGAAAGAAGCATGTCACTGTATTATATTAATAATGGGAAGAGAGATTACAACCAGATGTCTTGATGTCGTAAGGTTCCTACCAACAGTTCCTTGCTTCCCACACACTTATGATCCAAGAATTCTGAGACTATAGATCTGACATCTATATTGACAAAAGAAAAGATCAAATCCACTCTAAACAAGCTAATAATTCCAAGCCAAATCCAACTAACTTTCTCCATGAGAGCTCCTCTCCTTTTATAAGTTGAAGAGGATAAGGTGAGGAGGTTAGGATGATCCCACTAAATCATGAAATTGAGTAAGATCCAAACCATTCAGAGGCCACCTCACCATAGAAGCTTCTCCATCTATAAGCATCAAGAAAATGCTCATTTTTCCCACGTACGAAGGTCGTCACGACCTGGCTATAGTGCAGCCTGTGGAAATTCTGTGCCCTATCTATAGTGTAGCCTATGGAAATTAGGCATTTCCGCACCCTAGCTATGGTGCAGAGCATGAAAATCCTCCAAAATAGGGTTTTTATAGAGGAAAATACAACTTCTTGTCTCAAGGAAACTTCTTCTCCCTTCTTTCTTCAGGAATTCAGGCCACTGACCTCTCTGAAGGCGACATATAGGTTTACATCATTAACGATCATGAGGGTGATGAAAATAATGTGTAACAGTACCACATAATGAAAAATTAAGAAGTTTGATCTTAAGTGAAGCACATCAAGAAATGTACATGGCTCACCTGGGAGTCACGAAGATAAAGGCAGAGCTTAAGCCTTTATTCTTTTGGAAGGGAATGAAAGAAAACATAGTTAGTTACGTGGTGAGATGTCTATAATGTTAGAAAGTGAAGGCCGAGAATAGACATCCAGAAGGTTTGTTACAACCACACGTTATTCTGGAATCAAAAAGGGAAGTCATTTCGATGGAACTTATCATTGTATAGCCACTAATGACAAGGAGGCATGATTCAATTTTTGTAGTAGTAGACACTTTGACAAAGAGTGAACATTTTATCCCAGTGCATATGGCATATTAGGTAACAAATATAGCCATAGTTTTTGTTAGCAAGATTGTGAGATTACATGGAGTACCAAAGAGGATCATATGTGATCAAGGATCGATGTTTAGTGGATGGTTTTGGACTAGTTTCCAAGAGGATTTGGGAACACAACTGAATGTTAGTACAACTTATCACCCAGAGACATATGGACAAACAGAAACAATGAACCATATTTTGGAGGATATGTTGATCATGTATGTAATGGACCAACATAAACCTTGGGAAGACTTCTTTCCACTCGTAGAGTTTTCATACAACAACAACTATCAGTGTACCATTAAGATGACACCATTCGAGTTTCTTTATGAGAGACCCTGTCAGATGTCATTGAGTTGGGATCTACTTGAGGATAGGGTTGATCTATATTATTTTGAGAATGACATGAAGACAAAAATATAACCGATATATAACAAGGAAATAAATAGAGATAATTCGAAGAACACAAAAACATACTAAAACCAAACTTCTATTAATGAACAAGAGAGAGAAAAACATTGTAGAACAAAAACTAGCAGAATGGGGTAGCTTATCGCTGAAAAGAAAGATATGTTGGTTATGCTTCATTTGAAACAAGCTTTACATCACACTCCATTTCATGCTTAAAGGGATTCCTCCACCTCAATTATATATGAGAGAGTGAGAGGAGAACAATTCCCATGATGCATGTGGGATAAATTAGACTAAGTTTATAAAATTCCATATGCTTTTAAAACACTTGGACTTCCTAGACAATCACCCATCCCAATACTACTCTATCCTAAGCATGCTTAATTGCGGATTTATAATGGGACCTGGTGTATTAACGATATGTTGTAGGAATGTAGATAATACCACTAGGAAATCATTACATGATGTATGTAATTGACAAATGAAGATGACATTACATTCCATTCCCCATCAAAAGGCTGAATATCATGGTTTGTCAAAACCATAGGCTCAAAATGGTGATTCAATGGAAAAGGTGGATGGTCACTGACATCCATCTAGATCAAGGATCCTGGTAAGACCAGAAGTGATTGAATAAATGGAAGAAAAGATGCAATCGATAAAACAAAGGATTAAAGAAGCACAAGATCGACAAAAAAGTTATGTTGATGTGCATCGCATTGACCACAGTTATGAAGTTGGTGACAAAGTTTTCTTGAAGGTGAAACCGCACAAGAGTTCTATCAAGTTTGGAAAGGGTGATGAAATCTCTCCTAGGTTTGTGGGACCTTTCGAAGTTGTGGAAAAGAAAGGACTCGTGGCTTATCGACTAGCCTGGCCTGATTCGTTGAGGCATACGCATGATGTATTTCATGTATCTATATTGAGACATTATATTAGTGATACTTTACATGTTATTGACATGAGTTATTTGCAAGTATCGAATGAGGGTGCTCTCATGGTGGATCCAATCCACATTCTGGACCATCTCATTTGATAGCTACAGTAATGAATAGTCGATCAGGTCAAGGTCCAACGGGACAACTATAGTCCACACTCGACTACCTGGGAGGACGCACATGAGATGTGTCAACATTTTCCTTACTTGTTTGATAGATTAGAAATATAGATCTATGTCAAATACTTTTATTTACTTGCATTTATATATTTTACAAACTTCGGGACAAAGTTTAAAAAAAGAGGGGGTGTATGTAACATCCTACTCCACTGAGAAGAATTTTATTGAATTATTCTTTCAGGACACTTGATTTGGTTATGGTACATTGTGATTTCGTTTCAATTACATATTATACATGATGATGATGATGTGTTGTGACTTATTTTAAATTGATATGTGTGTGTGTGTGTGTTGGCAGATGCTATTGATGATTTTTCCTAAGTGTGCAGGACACATGATAGATTATGGATGCTGATGGAATGAATGGACTTCCTTAGACTCTGTATTGAGTCAGGGAGTGGATTGTATTTGGTTTAAGTATTTCATTTTTTGCACATGAGAGATATGATTGATTATAGTATGATATATGTATATGGATCACTGATAGTGTTTTTATCAATCAATGCAGGGTGATGATGTTTGCTAATATGACTCACATAAGGAGTAAAGGGGACATGCACATAAACCAGACATTGAGGGATAGGTGTGGCAATGTCCATGTCACAGACTACTAGCACTCACGTCATGGCTCGAATGGTAGGTTAATGATTACCTAGTTCGATATGTTCATGATATCGTGAGGGAAGACTGAGACAATCACTCACAGAGATATATAAGGAGTGCACAATAAGACAGAGTCCTTATTCCTTAGAAGCCCTTACTCTCTCCCAAGGTCGACCAAGTGAAGTTTTGACCCCAAGGGTCAGAAAAAATTCCAAAAACAGTCAAAGGAGAGTGGCACCCTTGGATCACAGAGGTGCATCCTGAAGGGCACAACGTGTAATTAAAAACGCACGTCAATACATCTAGGTGTCCTAGAAAACAATTAAATGAATAGACCTTGTTGGATTAAAATAATTAATTAAAAAATGAATTCATTAGTTATAAATCCCAATAAAATTCTAAGCCTAAGTCTAAGACCAAGTCTAATTCCAAATTTCATTAAAGGACTAAATGAACTTATGGTTGTTTGTAGAAATTTAATTAACATCAGACTAAAATAAACAACCAATATACATGAAGAAAAATTATATGAATTTACCAAACAAAAATTTACAATCTGAATGCATAGAGATAGACCCAACATAAATAATTACACAACAGTCCAACCTAAACAGAGATTTAAAAACTTATTTTTTGGTAATTTTGTAGTTCGACAACCAGCTAAACTAGTTGTTTCCACCCCACCCTATGAAAATCCACAGTGGAAACCACCCCCTAGCTGGGATATGATACCACTAGGAAAAAGCAAGGATAGTGAACTTTGAATTTTGGCCGCTAATCATTTTTTTCCTATGCAATTTTTTTTATGAATTCAGTCCTATGGCACCCACCTACCTGCCCCAGAAAACACAGTGAGCATTTCCTTCTCTGTTGTTCAGTAGCTTATAAATTCCTCACTCTCCTGCTATTCCATGTTTTCATAGAAGGTCCATAATATGTCCCAAGTTTTGACATAGTTTTCAAAGTTTTCTTGGCTTCGTCTCAAGGTTACAAGCTTCCATTCATGGTTGGTTGATGTATGATGGGTTTGACTCCCTTCCTCTCATGTATAACCTCTCCAAACTCTTCTCCATCCCCTTTTCTAAAAAAATCCTTCTTTCCATTCTAATTTTCCTCATTCTTATTGTGTACAAAGTTCAATCTCAACTTCTCCTCCTAGTTCCTAGAATATAGGGGAGACAATTTTCTAAAATTTAGGACTGGTGGCTTAGATTGAGGAAATGGTTTCCTCCACTCCTCTTAACCCCTATCTATCTTTTAATTTCAAATTTGAACATGGGTGAGGGTTCAAAATAGCATAGGTAAACTTTCTGGGCATAAAACCCCCTTAGACCCCTTCACCTTTGTTAAGCCCTAATATTGACTCATTACCTCTTAATTGGGGCATATTAGATTAGTAATGCTATTTTATTTATGTCATCTTTAGGCCATTAGTTGTAATTTAGACAAGTAATGTTATTTTAATTATGTCGGCTTTAAGCCATTATACCTCCTAGTCTCCTATATATACCAAGGAGACATTTTCATTTTGAATCATCTTGTACTTGAACATTTAAGTGGGGTAAAAGGAGGTTTCCCCCTCAAAGAGGCTTATTATCTGAAATTATCTCTTTTCAAGGCGTTGAATACTTTTCTTGAGGTTTTTCTATGATATATTGATGTTTGGTTCTTAACATATGGTATCAGAGCTCAAGGTCTTGGGGTTTCGCTGCTACATCTGAGACACTGTGGAATTTTCGCTATAACTTTTTTTATACAACGTTTAAGAAGGAACGGCTTGGAGGGTATTTAGAAGACGGATCAAGGTACGTTTTGTTCAAAACTCAGCTCCTGAGGCCTTATACTTTCTCAGATATATCATGTACAAGATAGGGTTCTGGAATCATCCTGAAATGAGTCTTTGCAACATTTTCACTATAAAAACTTTTTTGTAACATTTCAGACCCTGAACTCCAGGGGACATCTACAGAAATTAGTTTTCTATCTTTGTTAAAAATTTAAGCTTCTGGGTCATCCTAAATTTATAGATACACCTTGTGTAAGATAGGGTATCTGACTAGTCCTATTAGCTAGTCTCAAGAAGGTGTTTCAGGTAAAACAATCATAACTTCTTCCCAGAGTATCCAAATTGAGTGGAGCTAGTTGCATTGGATCGTTGACAGTCTGTAGTATTTTGGGTGCAAGTTTCAGAATTTTATATCAATTATTTTGTGCGGGGCACACTATACAAGTGAGATCTCCTGGAAAGGCCAAAAATCAGCAAGTGGTGGGGAAGTTATCATAAATTCCACTTGGCACATCCAATTTTGATCATACCCGTGGCATTGAAGAGAAGACATATCACAGAAATACATAAGATAAAGTTTCATACCCAGAAGGTCCAAAAAGTTGGAGATACAAAAGAAGAAATATTGTCTAGCAGAACCACCTCAAAATCAAGGTTCAAAAGTGATACTTGGCCAACATGCCACCCAAAAAGGGAACTTATACACCAAATAAGCCTCCAGAAAATCCTACTTGGACTCTTGATGAAGGTAGAGAAAATCGCATTAGGGACATAAATGAACTACAAAATAAAGATGGATTCAATGGAAGCTAAGATGTATTCAATGGAAACTAAGATGGATTCAGCAGTGGAAACTAAGATGGATTCAAGGAAGCTAATTTGGATACTAATATGGATTCAATGGACACTAAGATAGATGGGTTAAAAGGGAGATCATGGAAGTATTGGAAAAATTTCATATAGAGAAGACACACGAAAGTGAAAATGCATCCCATAGGAAATTTGCCAATGTGGACCTAGGAAGGTGAATCAAGAATGGAGAGCTCAACTTTGGTTTGAGACCAACCACATTCCTAAGATTGACATGAGGAATTTTGATGCTTGAGGACCAATCCCATGGATACTGAGGATGGAGCAATTCTTTGATCTCCATAATGTATGCTACATACACAAAGATGCTGAATTGCTTCTTATATTTATAACCCAATCAATTTGTTGTTATCTATCGTTGGCTTTGTTCTAGCAAATCACACTGAGTCCCACTTGGACAATTTTACAGGAAGAATGATATCACACTATGAGGGATACAAGAGACGTACTATGCTTTAGCCAATTGATAAATCTCAAACCAAAGGGTTCAGTTACCAAGCACAATGAGAACTGAGATTAGACATGAAAGATGGCCGATGTCGAGGATGAGCACTTGATTGATGTATTCCTTAGAACTTTAAAAGATAACATTCAACATGAGGAGTTCTCCTTTAGGAACCCAAATCATTGGAGAATGCATTTAAAATATGTAAAGAAATGTTGAAGTAAAAATACAACTATGGCTACTAAAAGGACCAATCCTAACATCTATAGATAGAACAATGCTCCCTCTCCTAAAACACCTCAACCTACAGGTTGACACCTCAACAATTGGAGAAAGAAAAGAAAAAGAGTTTATGCTTTAATTGACTACAGTAAAGTCTGAGTAAAAGGGACATAAGTGTAGGAAGAAATTATTCTACATGGGTGTAGAAGAGGAAGAAGAACAGAACAGAACCATCTCAAGATGAAACATAGAAACAATTTCATTACAGAGAGAGTTGACTCCCGATATAGGTACATCCATTGTTGGCTGGAATTAGCACTCCCTCAAACCCTCAAGATGAAGGATACATCAAAAAGAAAAAGGTGATAGTCCTAATTGAGTTAGAGGCGATTACTCATAATTTCATTCAGCATTAAATTAGCCAAAGATCTCAATTGTTTTTTATATACAGCGCCAGAGTTTCAAATAATGATTGAAAATGGAGGAACTATATCAATTATAGGGGAAAATGCAATAATATCAATCTTACTATGGGGAATATGTAATGAATATTCCAATGCTATACCCATAGGTAATTAGAGGATGTTGTACTAGGAATCAATGAGTTTACAATCATTAAAGACGATTATTTTTAATTTTCAAGAACTTTTCATAGAAATTTTATTGGAAGGAAAAGAATTGAGTTGAGAGGTATCACAAAAAGGCTCAGTGGAGTGATAAACTCTAGCAGGCATATGAGAATTAGTGAAAAGGGGCATCAGGCATTGTGCACAACTATGCTCACTAGATGTTCCAGAGCATCTAAGACATCTATTCCTCAAGATCTCCAAGGATGAATTGATAGAAGCATTCCAAAATTTGAGAAGATATTCCCAAAGGTCTCCCACCCTCAGGGAAATCTGAGTCAGCAGAATTCACACCTAATTCCTGAAGTGTTCCTCCTAACATCAGGCCATCTGAGGATACCCATACATACTTGAGGAAGAGAGTGAGAATTGAAGCATGGATTTGAAAGAGTATTAGAAAGTTGGTATTAAGATTCATAGGGATTCTTACTCTTTGATGGTAATGAGTATTCAAGAAAGATAACTCATGCGTATGTGTCAGTTATAGAGAGCTCAACAGATCACTGTAAAGATAAGTTCCCATTTCCTGTGATTGATGAATTATTAGATGAACTACATGGAAGCGATCTATTTCAAAAATTAGATCTCCGTTCAGGGAATCATCAAATCAGAATGAAGGAAAAAGATAACCCAAAAGCGGCATTCCAGACTCATGTAAGAGAGGAATACATTTTGAATTTTTGGTTATGCCTTTTTGGCCTTACAAATACACCTTCCACATTCCAAGGGTTGATAATTCCATTTTCAAGCCCTTCCTTTGAAAAGAATTTATTGTTAGTACTTTGTGATATACTAATCTATAGCAAATCTTGGGAGGATCATGTGCAACATGTTGACAAGGTGCTACAACTACTAAAAGGAGCAACAACTATATGCTAAAACCAAATGTTTTCTTTGGAGTAAAAGAATTAGAGTATTTGGGTCATATTGTAGTATCATGAAGGTATCCAAGGTAGACCCTAACAGATTAAGACCATATGATAGTTGACTGATTCCCAAAACATTAAAAATCTTAGGGGATTTTTGGTTTTGAGTTACTACATAGTTCACATTTGAACTATGGAGATGCTTGACACCAGCACTACTTGACCACTAACTAAGAAGGATGCATTTTCCTTGACTCGGAGAGCCTTCAGCTTTTGAACAACTTAAAGAGGTGATAATGCAGCTCACATCTTGACCACTCCGGACTTCACAAAACCTTTATTGTAGAATCTTGGGTACCTGGGGAAATGGAATTGGTGTTGTCCTAATGCAAGAGGAAGGCTGGCTTTTAAGAGTCGACCACTCAAGGGAAAGGATTTATACAAGCCCATTTATGAGAAGGAAATGATAGCAAATACTACATACATTGAAAAATGCGTCCTTACCTAATAGGTGGAAGCTTCAAAGGTCAAAACAGATCATGAAATGATCTTAAACACTTCTTGGAACAAGACTATCTTGGAAAAGGGCTAACAAAAATGGGTACCAAAGATATTGGGCTATGATTTTGAAAGAATCACGTCACCCATAAAAGGGAAGCAAATGTTGTAGCGAGATGCACTCCTCAAGAAAGGATAGAGATGTTAAGAGGCATTTCTTTATTGCTGTCTGGTCATCAGCACTGATTGGATGATAGAGGCAAGAGATGAATGGAAAAATGGCGAAAAAGGAGGAGGGACATGGACTGGGCTGGGGTTTGGGACAGGTTGTTTTGGCCCAGGAAGAAGCGGGGTTTACTTTGGGGACAGGCACCCACATTTTTGCAGGCACTCAACTCCAAACAGAAAGGCACTTGAGATTTTTCCTCTCAATAGGGAGGCACTTTCAGGATTTTGAAAACCTACCATAGAGTCAGAAGGATTTTTAGGATAGCCTTAAAGCTGAGGTATTTCAAAAGGACATTGCGTGATCTTGGTTTATAACAAAATGAGTGGAAACGGTGGGAACCCTAGGTCTTTTTACAATAGAACTCTCCATCCAAAATTGTGGGAGAGAGGGACTTTCCATAAGATTTCATCAGGGGTTACCAAAGTAAGAGGAAGAAGGTGATGTATCACATCATGGTGATTGTTGATGATAGACTAACCAAGTATGCACTTTTGTACTCTCTCATCCCTTCAAAGGCTAGTCTGATTTCACGCGCGTTGCATTGGAGCAGTTCAAAGAGCTGCATGGCCCGAGATTTGAAGTAGCCAGTCCATATTTAACTGGGCGTTTTGGGGCCAATTACTCTTGTTTGAGACGCCACGGTGGCTCATAGCTCATCCTATCATCCCTCAGATCGGTATGAGGACATGAGATGGTGAACTCTCTGCGTCTCACGGAAGGAATGCATACATTGTTTGTGCCGATAAACAAACCTGATAGTTCAAATGGTTACCTTAAGCTGGAGAATGGTGGTATGCCACTTCACTCCTTTGCAACAAAAAGGACACCATTTGGCAACTTTATGGATCTACCCTCCTTCCATCCTTCTTCTCTAAAAGAAAAATCTAAAGGTTTCCTTGTTAAGAAGATCACGTCGAGAATCAACAACATATTCTCAAATCTTAAAGGACAACTGACCATGGAACAAAATCGCAAGAAACAACAAACAGATCAACGTGAAATAAGTTTTGTAGTAGGGGATTAGGTATTTTTAGGACTACAACCATACAAATGGATACCACTCAAGAGAGCCAAAGAAGGATAATAAATTGTATCACTTAGAAGTACTATGGCCCTTATAAGGTGTTGAAAAAGATTAGTACTATAGCATACAGAGTGGAAGTACACTTGACATCTTCATAGAGTACCCAGTTTTCCATATTTCATGCTTAAAAGAAGGTTATAGGCTGACAAGATCCCAGTTCAAAATATATTTAGAACTTGACAAGAAGGAAAAATCATATTGGAGCACAAAGCCATCACTGACACAAAGTCCACTTGGTAGGGAATAGATCCATTTGGTATCTCATTAGAAATGGAGGAAACTTCTGCATTTGAGAAAGATTCCCACTTAGGAAGATGGAATGCTTTTCTGAGGAAGCATCGAGGAGTTACTCTGGCGTTGTGGACAACACTTGTCACCAGAGGGAGAGTACATGTGAAAGCCCTAATGCTAGCTCCATTACCTCTTAGTGGGGCATATTAGATTAAATGATGCTATTTTATTTATAGCAAACTTTAGGTATTGGTTGTAATTTATACTAAGCCAATATTACTAATTATGTAAACTTTAAAATACATTATACCTCTAGTCTCCTATAACGCACAAGGGAGCTTTAAGCCATTATACCTCCTAGTCTCCTATATATACCAAGGAGACATTTTCATTTTGAATCATCTTGTACTTGAACATTTAAGTGGGGTAAAAGGAGGTTTCCCCCTCGAAGAGGCTTATTATCTAAAATTATCTCTTTTCACGGCGTTGAGTACTTTTCTTGAGGTTTTTCTATGCTATATTGATGTTTGGTTCTTAACAACCTTTCTCGTCTTGTGGTATCATAACCCCTATAGGCGCTCAAGATCAGTTGATTTTGGTCTCTTTGTTAACTGGAAAACAAAAAGATGTACAATATTCACAACACCATGTTATGGTGTTAATGTAGCAAAGTTAATAAGCATCCATGAAAAGTATTTAAGAAATTTAATTACAAAAATTCCAAGAGTAGAATTTGGGATATTACATCTTAGAATGTCTATCGTACATCCATATTAGAGCTCAATTTCAAAATATTTGTCACTACCAACCTTCCTAACCTTTTAATTAAATGAAATTATGGTGATCTTGGAATGCTTCTCTTAATGATTTTCAAGCATGGAAATAAAATTATAAATAAATTCAAGTAATTTCTTACCTTCTTAAGATCCAATAGACCATATTCAATATAATGGATGTTTTTTTGTTTGTTATAAATTCTTGTCACTTGTGGGGCCATCATTTCAACCATTGTCTAGGAAAATCACAACCGAGGGACATCTAAGCTGTCAAAATCACAAGGGGATCACACCCAGCCTAGGTCGCACCAACCCTTAACATGGGTAGATTTTTGGGTGTCTCCTCCCGACTAAACACACCATAAGGGTATTGAACTCAAGTTGCCAAGGAAATGAAATCCACACCTTCACCGATTGAGATAGCACAAATTGACCAACATAGTGTATGTTTGTTTTTTTAAGTAATAATTTTATAAAAGTCTATCAAAATCCAAGAGTACACATAATTTGCATGGTTTCAAGCTGTAAACACTGAGCTTCCCCAGAGGGAAACTGGCTTAGCCAACCAAACCGCCTCAAAACGGAAGGCATAAGCTGCTACTATCACTAGTAATGTTCGGAATTATGGCACCTAATGGAGGCCTGTACAACTATGCAAAATGTAGATCGTGATAACCATAAACAAAACAGGGCCAAAGGGTGGCCATGCAAAAAGCAAGACAGAAAAAAGCTAAGAGGTGGCCATGCACTAAACAAAACAAAGCCAAAAGGTGGCCATGCACAAAACAGGGAATCACACACATCACCGATATGGGTTGTAGTGTGGCCACATGACCACGAAGAAGGTGTCGAATGTCGGATCCTCGGGGGGAGGCATTTCTTCCTTGACTGGTGTCCCATCTAATTGCATGGTGTCCTCTGGTTGTGGAGACACATTCTTCTCCTTCTAGGCACACTTAGAGTAATGGTCCCCTGCTTCGAACGAGCTGAACTTAATGGCATGGAGCAAGTGGGAGGGAGTGGCACGCGGTCATCACGTGGTCGGTGCCATAGAGGAACTCTTCTAGTTGCATCTCTTGACGCGTGTACTCCACTGACACCCCATCCGAGGGGTTGTCAATGGTTAGAGATTTTTTCTAGCATCTCTGAAATATAGGGTGTCTCTGGTGGGTAGGGGCCTGACAAAGAATATTTGGTCCATTTGTTTCTACCATGATATTGGCTAGATCGTCTGCAATCTGGTTGGCCTTTCTTCTAACATGATAAGGGATGAGAGCTTGACCCTGTCTAAGGAGGGTTGCAATTGTTATGAGACCGTGAGTGAGGTTTCAATAGGGCGAGACCTTCTCCTGGTCATCTCCATTCAAGATTTTCTAGAAGAGATTGAGGATGATTGGAGAGTCTCCTTCTACTATGAGTTTGTTGAAATGGTTCTTTAAGGCCAACTGAAGTCTTGTGGTTAGCCCCCATAGTTCAGCCGCATTGTTGGTAGTATGTCCTAAATTTCCCACTGTAAGGAGGATAATTATTCCCTTTTGATTACGGATCACTGCCCTGAACCTCGTCGCTCTTGGGTTTCCTTTGGAGGCGCCGTCAAAACTGAGCTTGAAGAAATCTGCAGGGGGTGGGGACCAATGGGAAGGGTTGTTCCCTAGAGAATAAGGGTGAGGATGGGGTGCCATACTTTGGATGTTGTTGAGTTTCCAGTTATTCATGATACTTTGCTCCTGGGCTGGGCAACTCAAGTCTTCCTTCCGCCAAGGCTGCAAGTTGATTGTTTCAGTTATATTGAGGGAAATTTGGATCCAAGTGTGGTGCTAATCCTTTTGGATGTTTCTGAAGATTATTCTATTTTTCTCTTTCCAAAGTTTCCATAGGATGAAGCCAAGGAGAAATTACCAAATGCGGTTCAAAAATTGTGAGTGAAAGGCTTCTCCTCTTCAATGGTGTTGCTAATGCTGTCCCTTTGGCGATATGAAGTGCACATTATGGTTGCACAGTGGTCCCAGAATTTGGTGTTGTAAGAGCAGGTGTTGAGAAGGTGATTCATGGTTTCTGCCTCTGCCAGGGAGAGGTGAGAGATGGAGGGTCCTACAAATCCCCTTTTAGTAAGATTCTCCCAGGTGAGGATACTACCATGTGCCACCATCTAGAGAAAAGTTCTTATTTTAGGCCAATGCTTTAGGGACCAGATTTTCTACCATATTTCCTTTGGGGGGTGAGAATTGGGATTGGATTTTAGGCCATAGGCTTATTGGATGTTGAAAGTGCCTCTTGGAGAGCTTCCCCATATGAGGATGTCCTCTCCGTGCAAAATAGGATTTTTTCGATCATTGGACATTTTGTGCCAAGGTTCGAGGTCCACCTATGCATCGACATGAATTTATTCTCTGTCAGTTTTTCAGCATCTCCACATGGTACTTGTGTATTTGTCCCTGTAGAAGTATGCCACTCTGGTCAGTCCTGCATGTGTTGTGGGGGGGAAAAAGGTGTTCTCCCAGTCCTCCTTCACTAAAACTGATAGTTGTTGCCACGAATCATTACAGAAGAGGGTTGTTTGACCATTTCGTATGTTCCAGAAGGCATGGTTGGCAATCAGGTGGTGATTCTGCCTGGATGATGTCCAAATGAAGGAGCTCGAGGTATCTTCATTCCAGTGAATGAGGTTCATTTATGTTGTATTGGGAGTATACTTCCGTCGCCAGAGCCTGGCCCAATTGTCCTGAGGTCTTTTCAACCATCTCCACCAAATATTGGCACTAAGAGCTTTGTTCAGAATAGAGGGGTCTCTGAATCCTAAGCCTCCTTGTATCTTCTATTTACAGAGCTTCTCCCAGCTGATCAGGGTGAGTTTATTCCTTGTTTTGAGTCCCTTCCATAGGAAGTTTCTTTGAAAGTATTTGATCGCACTAAGAATATTGTTAGGGGCTGCGAGAGTAGAGAAGGTGTAGACTGGCAGAGCCTACAGAACTGATTTGAGGAGGATGAGGCGACTAGGGAAGTTTAGAGCACGATAGTTCCAGGAGGAGAGTCCTTTCACAAATGAGGTAAGGAGACCTTCCCAAGAGCTATTCCAAAGGGCTTTGTCGAGGAGGGGGATGCCAAGACATTTGGACAGAAGGGAGCTTTGAGTGAAACCTAGAATGTCTAAAATGTGGAGTTGAATCAGCAGAGGAGTATTAAAAAAGAAGACTTGGGACTTGTCCTTGTTTATGTCCATCCCTGAGGCTTCACAGAAGGTATTGATGATTGAGATAATGGTGAGGGCCTCTTGGACTATTGGGGATCCCATCATCATTGTGTCATCCACAAATTGGTTGTGAGAAATCGGGGGGTTGATACCATGCAAAGGCGTCCCTTTAAGTGTTTTATTTTCCACTGCAACCTTAAATGAGAGGCCCATTCCTTCTGCTAGGATGATGAAAAGGAAAGGAGAGAGAAGGTCCCCCTGACAGATTCCTCTGGTGGGGGTGAAGGGGCGAGAAGGAAAGTCGTTGATAAGGATTGAGAAGAAGGTCGTGGAGGTGAGGTTCAGAATCCAGGCAAGGAGCATAGCTCACATATAGTCCCAGCTTAACTTATCAAAAGCTTTGGAAAGGTCCAGTTTTAAGAGCATACCTGGATTTCGGGTCTTCTGAAGAGAGTGTATGACCTCATGGGCGAGGATGGCATTGTCCAGGATTTGTCTTCTTTCCACATATCCTGATTGTTTTGGCGAAATGATAAAAGGTAGGAGGGGATTAAGTCGTCTTGCAATCACTTTGGTCATGATCTTGTAGATGACGTTGCAAAGAGATATCGGCCTAAACTACTTAGGATGGTTCACTCGCTCTTCCTTGGGGATGAGAGTAAGGAAAGTGGAATTAAGGGCTGGAAGGACCTGTCTGGAGATTCTAGAGTCCTCAGTGATTTCCCAAACTTCCTCTCTGAGCATGGGCCAACAATGATGAAAGAAATCAAAAGTGAAGCCATCGAGTCCTGGGGATTTGTCTTTGGGGGTATCTTGAAGAGCTTGATCCACTTCCTCAAGAGTGATAGGTCAAAGTAAAGACACATTTTGATCCTCAAAAATTAAGGGGGGTATGTTCTACATGATATGTGCTATATCTTGAGATCTGTCCCTCTGGGGCTCTGTCAGCAGGTTTTGATAATAGTTAACCAACTCTTCTTCCAGATCCTCATGGGTGTGTCTAGTTTGCCTATCCTTTGAAGTAAGTTGAGTGATATGATTGGCATGCCTTATTTGGATGGTGGACCTGTGGAAGAACTTGGTGTTTCGATCTCTCTCTTTGAGCCATTGGATGCGAGATTTTTTCCTCCACAAGATTTCTTCCCTCCAGCTTTTGTCTGAGTGCTTCCTCCTGTTGTCTGAGGGGTTCAGTTAAGATTGTGTTCCATATTTGACCTTGGATGTTTCTCATTTGTTTCGTGAGATACTTTTGGGCTTCAAAGATGTTTCCAAAAGTTTACTTGTTTCAGGTTTTGAGTTTCTACTTGAAGTTCTTGAGTTTTTGCTGGAGTTGGTATATCTTAGTGCCAATGGAAACCATAGATTCCTCCCACCAAATGTGAGAATTATATTGTAAGTCAGGGTGGTTTATCCATAACTGCTCCATTCTGAAGGGTTTGTGTCTTGGGGTAGCCGAGACATCCAACTAGAGTTGTATAGGCCAATGATCAGATCCGTGGAGATCTAGGATCTTGGCTTCTAGAGCTATACCCTCCAGCATGAGTGACTCCAAAAGGAGGAAATGTTCCAATCTGTAGGCTATTTGGTGAGATCCTGTTCTACGGTTTGTCTAGGTGAATTTGTCGTGGGCATTGTCTGAATCTACAAGGCCAATATTGTCAATTTGGTGCTAAAGTCGATCAAATCCCCTTCAAGCCTCCGAGTGCCTCCTCTTTTTTCATCAAGGTTATAGATCATGTTTAAGTCGCCTCTAAGGACCCATCTATTCCCTGCTATTATAGTGGCTTGATGTTCCGAGCTACGGAGGAACTCCTGTTTGTCCCTTGAGTTGGTTGGTCCATAAACATTAGTTAGATAACTTGGCTTGTTGGAGCCGATGATTCGGTAGCCCACCGTAATGGACCATTTGGTTGTGAAGAAGTTATCTAGAGTCATCAAGATCATGTTCCAAAAGAGCTCTAACCCTCCTGCTACTCCCATGGCCATTGTGTAGGTGCCTCTCCCCTGCTTCCAACAACTAATAAGTATATTTTCCATCTCTTCTATGTCGCATTTTGTTTCCTGGAGTAGCAGTATATTTGGTTTTTCCGCAATGAGCATATATCATAGTAATCTTTGTTTACTACGACCTTTGAATCCCCTTATATTCTAGGAGATGATCTTCATGAGGAAGGGTGGGGGGGGAGAGGTGGGAAACTATCAGATATGAGATGTATTTGACCTGAGTTGACCAATAAGTGTCCTATCTCCAGGATGAGCTTGTTGGTGGATTTACGCCCTCGTTTTTTTTCATCTTTATGAGGTTTGCGCTGTTCTTTTAGCGTATTTCTGTGGATTCCTAGGCTTGCATTGGATTTGGCGATGGAGCCTGCTGACAAGTTGAGGAAAATCTTGTGCACTTTTATCAACTGATCAGGTGGGATGGTGAATATTTTATGATGTCTGTAGGCCTGCTCCAGGTGTTCCAGGTCTACTCCAGCTAGGCATTTCTCATCCAGTTCCATATCCACATCTCCATCTTCTACCTTTGTGGGTTCCAAAGCTGCGATCAAAGAGCTGGTTGTGGCGGTAGGTTGGGAGGACACTTGAATTTCCTGTGCTTCCCCTTTTTTTGGGTCGGGGGGTGTTTTCTCTGGGGGTGGAGCTTGCGATGCTTCCAAGCCTACTGGTTGTTTATGCAGTATCCCATATTGGTTGCTTGTGGTTGGTTCTTTGACGATTTGGGCTACTAGCCTCTTTCCTCCTTGTCTTTGCTTTCCTATTGCTGGTATGAGTCCTTCTTTGTCTATGTTTTCTTCTCGGTTCCCCTCCTTGCTGGGTGTGTTGAGAGGACAGTCCCTAAAGAGGTGCCTGTGCTCATAGAATTTTCAACATCTTAACGGGATGTGTTCATAATCAATGGTTTGCATACAGTATTCATCATGGTACTCCAAAGCGATAGATTCTGGTCATGGCTTTGCAATTTTCAGATAGACGCATATCTGAGCTTAAGAGGTATACCTTCGTTGCTTGGTGGCTTCTAAAGATTTGAAATACACTCCTATTGTGTTTCCTATGCCCGCTAGGACCTCTTCCAGCCAGAACTCTTACGGCAAGGAGTATAAGCACAACCAAGCTGGGGCATGGGTGAATTCCTCCAGTTCAGGGATAAATTTTTCAGTCCAAAATCTCAGAAAAAGACCCATTGAGTTGAAGAAATATGGTCCGTTGTCAAAGATCTGATTCTGATCTTCTAGGTTATCTAGGATTATGGTAAAGAAACCCTTGGAGCCCAGCTGCAGATCGAAGTGTCCTTTGGGCTTACACCATTTATATATCCATTTTACCAGTTCCTTTTCAAATGGACAAAGACCTAAAAATTTTCCGATTAGGGCGTAGTCTCTCATGTACTTCTTATGTTCCTCAATCCATGGTGTGATTACAATGTATTTTGGATCTTGTGGTGCTTGCGGGATGCATTTACCTGGTACCCAAGGTCGGGTCGTGCTTGTAGTTGGTGTGGTGGGTATGGCTCTCCCTAAGTCTATGTCCATATCTCGATCTTTGAAAGTCCCCTCAGAGATGAGTTGTGAGCATAGGTCTGGGGGGGGTTCAAAATTTGGGCCCTTGGAGCCTCCTCTGTTGCTTCCTTGGGCTGTTGCGACGCTGTAAGAAGGGCCTCTCGACCCTCCACACTTGGGAGCATTATTCCCCTACAAGGTGGCAAGGTGCACCAGAGAAGAAGTTACCCTAACACTAGCCACTCCTCATTCTCAATCACTTCAACACAGTGTATGTTAATCTTACCCTAACACTAGCCACTCCTCATTCTCAATCACTTCAACACGTTGTATGTTAATCTCCATCATCATCAACATCATATATATATATATATATATATATATATATATATATATATATATATATAAGGAGGTGGTTAATCCTAACTTTGGATATCAAAAATACATCTTTGTTTTAGATAGTGTAAAGAAGAGAATAAGTATTGTTGAAATAAGAAATAATTCTCATGAGTTGCATAGTGAAACTGGGCATTGGAAATACTCTAAACAACATGGAAAGAAATAATCTGTCACTTTTGTGACACCAAGAAAGTTGATGATGAAAAGCACTTTCTCCTAGAATGTCGTGCGTATACCCAAATTAGATCCCAATTTCAAAATATTTTTCACAATACCGACCTTCATAACTTTCTAAGTCATCAAAAATTTATTGATCTTGGAATGCTTCTCTTAATGTTTTTCAAGCATCGAAATACCATTTTAAACAAATCCAAGTAATCTCTTAGGTATTTTTCATCATCATCATCATCATCATCATCATCATCATATATATAAAGGAATTGAAACTAAAAAAATATTATTGTGTCGAAAGGCCCTCTACATCCCAATGTGAAGGACATGTGTAATTCCTTCCATACTCAACATAGAGTTGGAACATGGCATTTCAAAAGAAAGATTAATAAAAAAAAATGTATTTCAATGTCACTCATAAATAAAATACGTTATTGTCCATATTAAGTAAAACAATTTAATATCAACTTTATCTATGTATCTATATAAAGTAATTGAAAGTTAAAAACATATCATTTTGTCCATGGGTTCTTTCTACATGAGAGTGTGAAGGAGATGTGTAACTCCTTCTTTTCTTAGCATGGAGTTGACAAATAACATTTGAAATTAAAAAAATTCTTTTTTCTTCAAAATACACTTTCAACAAGCTCTCCCAATTACCACATCGAACCCATAATGTATTAATTTCAAGGTAATCAATACTTAGATTCTTGTTGCCCTCCATATCATTGATGTCCTTACTATCCCTTTCACATAAAGCTTTAGTAATCTAGTTTTTTTAAGTCTCTCTTCCACCACTCCCTTATAGACATAGAGTTTTCCGTATAAAGGCGAATATTCTTATTTTTCCTATTGATAATAATAAAAAATCAATGAACACCATAAATAAAATATTTGGATGTCCATCTAAATTGAAATAATTTTATAACAATTATATCGATCTATCAATCTACTATCTATCTATATAAAGTAATTGAAAATAAAAAAATTAGTGTTCTATGAAGAAGTATTTTCTAGAGCTTTCTAGAGCTAAGTATGAGTAATATGTGTAATTCTTTCCAAGACAATCATGGATTTGACATGTATACTTTTTACATTTGTGTAATTCCTTCCATGGATTAACATGGAGACACGTGAGATTTAAAAATATATATATAACAAAAAAATGTTTCAATATCAACCATCAATAAAATATTTCAATGTTCACATTAAATAAAATAATTTTATATCTAGCTATAATATTGTAACTAAAAGCAAAAAAAATATTTTTTATTCATTATGGACCATCCATTAGTTTTCCTTTAACTACAAATATTTTTATGTTGTCCTGTCTTCTACATATGATTAACAAAATAATTATTTTTTCATAAAATTTAAATTACTTTTATAACATATGCCATTGGCTAACCAAATTGAAGTCTTATTGTCGATCTCTAAGAGAATGTGATTTTTTCAATCTTAAATTATACCTAGTTTTGAGTTTTAATCGTGGAAATGAAACAAAATGAAATTCTTTTTCCAATCTTAGATAACCTAAGTTTGGAGTTTTATTCAACGATGCAATTTTTTTCTAATATTAGATAACCTAAGTTTGGAGTTTTAATCTTAGATAACTACAACATATATTCATTGAGGTCATTAAATTCATGTCAGTGGAATAAATGCATGTGATGCCAGATATTGGATGTGAAGTGCAATGTTGTGAGCTATTTGTTTTTTATCTATCTTGTAACAAACCTTGTAATATAATTTATAGTTGTACTAGTTGTAGACTATTCATTGAGCCCGGGGACATTGTTATTACATCTTGGATCTTGGATGGTTGGTTGCTTGGCTAAGAACCACTATTTAGTCACCTTAGGGACATTGCATGGTTTTTCTCTACATCAAGAAAAATATCGAAGCAATCTCATTCAAAGAAAGATGATAGAGAACATGGTACTGGATAAGCAAGGAAGTAAGTTGGTAAAATATTACAAAGGCAATGAATAGCTAAGGTGTAAGCTAGTGAGAGTTTGCAATCACTATTGCAGGTTCCATATGTTATTCAAATATTAAATATTCTAAAGTATGTTTTCTCCTCGATATGTCCACAGTTCTAATCTCACAACATTATTTGTTCTTCATAAATTCAATGAGCATGATTGAAATCAATTTTGTACTGTAGTTTCAAAAGATTTGAATTTACCATGATGGATTTTAATAGAATTGGGTAAGTGTGTTCCTTACTACACAATATATACTTTTGAAAACCTAAATGTTGATTCATTAACAAGGTTGGGAAATGAATTCTAAAAGTGCATCTAAGGGCGATAATCATTGCCTTTTTATACATATATTATCTATATATACACATTAAATGATGACATGCATGCACATAATAAAAATATTTCTAGGTTTTGTTAGAGTGCATTTATGACACACAAAATGTCACAGAGCTAGAAAATGGAAGATCAATATCCCTTCATTGTCATTAAAAAATTCATGAAATTGGCCAGCTTCTTCATGTGACAAGGCCACCACTCCCTCGTCTCGTTTCTAAATAGTTTCAATAAATCAATGTAGGTCATCACCTTGTGTCCATCCTATAGCCTTATGTTCACTATAATTCTTAGTATTTATTTAAAAGTGTTTTCATAATAGAATGGGAACATATTTTAGGTAGGAAATTTTCAATGATACATATGACATTACATACAAGATGACAGGGTTTAAGAAATTGTATTCTTGTAAAGGTAAGTTCATACCTTGCTACACGATAGAGACTTTTACAGAACCACACATTGTTTAATTAACAAGGTCATGCTTGTAAGGGAAATACTTAGTGCCTTTTTATGCTTATTATGCTGAAGGAATTTTAAAGGGGATTTTTCTCTCACCCCTTCATCCTCTATCCGAAGCCAATTGGAACTTGCCATGTGTTGATTGCAATAGACCAATCTTCTCTCCACATGTTTTATCCTTCACCGACTCAAAAATCCTACTTCACCAAAAGAGGGGTAAGTTATTGAAGAATATTTGGATTACTATGCTATGCAACGTCAACTGGAAGAAGTCATGGATTTCTCTCACTCATACTATTCATCTCAATTGCATATTGAAGAGAAAATGATAGCATCTAAATATCAACTGCGGCTTGAACAGGAACCGACGGTATCCAAATCTACAAATTTTCTCTCTCTTACAAATTCAAATCCAATCAATTCCATTACTCTACCAAGAAATGATGATCTCACCAAGGTGCATATTCATTCTTCATGGCCATTCAATTATGTGTACGAACATTAGTTTGATTTTGAATTTTTGAAATTTCAATTTTGTGGGTGTTGTTTCAGCTTGTTTTACCCTCAGGATTCATTTGGTAAACTCTTGGGAACAAAAAACAAAAACATATCGATTCCCTCACCCAAAAGGGAAATAAGGGAAGGGAAAGAAGTGAATATGCCCCTCTTGTGAAAGAATAGTGGAACATTTGTTTAGAATCCAAATACCCATCTATGTTTTTCGATGGCATGGTTTGTTTGGACAAAGTTTGTTTTAGATCTTGCATATCCAAGGAAAAATACAATAAAAAATGGTGATCAGTCATTGGCCTAATCCCAATTGCAGTGAGTACTTGACGCCTTAACAATATGAATTGATCCTTCCCAAATAAAACCTAGAGGAATTGTTAGGGACCTAACCTCCCTAACCCCTCATGTAGGTAGAATAATATAATTCTATGTAATAAAGGCCAATATTAATAAGGCCTAGCAATAAGGAATAATAAGTCAAATGTAAGAAGACTTAATAGAAGATTTTGTTTCTATAAGGATATTCCTCTAGATTGTTATTTTGGATAGACAAATTTGGTATAAATAGAAGTAGAGGGTATGAGAAATCTAGTCTAGGATATTATTGTAATACAGATCTTCTCTGTTGGAGGTTGTCACCTTGAAGAGGCAAGTGAACATTGCTCTTAGTAATCAAAGTGCTCTTTTTGGTGTTATTTTTGTATTATTATTTTATTATTGTGGTATTGTTTTGGTTATATCATTGTTTCACTACCATTTATAGATAATTATTTATGTTTTTCATATTATTTTATATCTAGAATATTACAAGTGGTATCAGAGCACCTTCATCAGCAGAATATTATGGGTTAATTTTCTTTTTCAAGGTAGAGACGTATTCCAACATCTTGAATCTACAAATATATGTCATTACGCACATAAACCCATGGTCAGGGATTCATGCATCTAGGAAATACAAGTGGTACTCAAGTGCACATCTGTTGGCCATCCTTGTAACCCCTGTTGGTACCCCTTCAAGTGGTAGCGTATCAGAAAAAACTTGTATAGGGATTGGCCTAGATTTCCTAAATCCCTCCATAGATAAACCGATCAACCGCCTCACTGCTATCATGCCACTGAGAACAACACTCGGGAAGATAATCTCTAGTACCTGGGTAGTCACGTAGTACGAGTAAGGGCATGGTCTAGCCTCCTTAGTTGGTTCCCAGAGATATTGGGCTGAGTAATTTTGTTGGACCCCACAGGTATACCAGAGAGATATAGCACAGGGAAAACCCTTGTCTGTAGAAACCATGAATACCCTAACCCTTGGGACGGAAACAAAAACATAATAGACAAGATGTGTTGCCGCGCAACAGTATCTCCTGCATTCGGGTTGCAAAATTACTACACATTCCTTCTTGTTAAGCATTTGGGAATTTCATCAGGCCAAAGTATAACTCTGTAGAAGTAGAAAAAAAAAAAATTATTGTGGTCCCGCGAGCACACTTAATTGGGACTTATCCCACTAGGTTCCTATCTTTGCCTTGATTCCAGTGATACCTATCATTTTTATCACATTTGTTTTTGTGGACCCGACCCATATCTGACACCTTTATTCGGAACCTATGCCTTTGGATTCCCCCTTTTTTCATAATCGCAGTGATTCCTATCATTTGACACCCTTTTTTTTTGTGGTCCCACCCACCCCTCCGAACCCCTTTTGTTCCCCTATACCATTTTCCTACTCTTTTTTCCAAGTGACTACCACACGATCCCAAGATCTCAATGCCTTGATTGTTGATAACCACCAGAACAAGGATGCCATCAGGTATCTTAATACCAACATTATATCCATAAATTCCACTATTGAGGTCCTCAAGGACCATTTTTCATACATCAAAGACCTCAAGGAACAGTGTTCCTAGATCAAATACCTCAAGCAACAATGTTTCTACATCAAAGACCTCAAATACTACTTCCTAGGACATTCCCAGAACCCTTCCTCTTCTGAACAACCATTTTGTCAGGATGACCATGACTCTATTCATTACCAAGGCCATCATACTACCGACTTTTCCCTAGACCTCCACCCTCCTAGAATTGAGGTGAACAAATTTGATGGATCAGATCCTATAGGATGGGCCACCAAAATGGAACATTATTTCTCTTTGTATGGAATTAGTGAAGATTTATCCAAGCTTCATTATGGTGTCCTACATTTGGATCTGGAATAATGGCAATGGTGGAAATGAAAAAAAAATACACGTCAAGGGTATCATGCTTGGACACAATTTTTGGATGAACTTTATGACTGCTTTGACTCTGAAACCCACCATTTAGGTCGTTTGACAAAGTTAAAGTAGTTTGGGATAGTGGAAGACTTTATTTCCGTATTTGAGCACTTGGATTTTAGAATGGAGGGCATGTCATATGCTTTCTTTAGGGAATGCTTTATTACTGGCCTCAAAGATGAAATTTGTGCCCATGTTCTCATGGCCCTCCCCCATAATTGGTTGGAAGCTACTCAATGAGCAAAGGAATCCCAACATATTGTGTCCTCCCAGACCCACAAACCCTCCTTTCCTCTCCTCCCTAAACCCACCCATTTTTCCCCTTCTGCAACTCCTCTAAAGATCTAGAAATTAACCAGGGCTGAAATGGTTGAATGTCAACTCAAGGATCTTTGTTATAATTCTGATGAAAAATATTTTCCTAGGCATAAGTGTAAGGAACAAAACATTTTTATGGATGTGACTCAGGATCTTTCTGAATAAGATGTTGGTGTTCCTACTATGGAGGAACTACCCCCACCATATGACCTCACCCCACCCTCTAACCCACCCGAAGTTGAATTGATGATTTCAATCAATGCCCTCACTGGCTTCTCTACTCCCCAAAATCTCAAATTAATCAGTTACATAAAAAATAGGAAAGTTATCATCCTTGTAGATAGTGGCAACACCCATAACTTTATCCATCGTCGCATTTCCCAATAAGTCAATTGTTACATTCGTGCAGTCAATAATTTTTAAATCATGATTGCCAATGGTGGTTCCATGGAATGAGGGGGATGATGTGAAAAAGTGTGACTCCAAATTGGTCAGTATCACCTAAAATCCAATATGTTTGCTATAGACATGGGTGTTTGTGACATTTTTATTAGTGTCGAATGGTTATGAACTCTCGGCCCCATTCTCATGGATTTTAAGGAATTAACCATGCAATTCCAACAAGAGGGAAAACAGTGTAAGTTCCAAGGCATCAAAACAGGTTCCCCTAAGTTCATCAGTTCCCATCCCATGGAAAATATCCTAAAAAATGGTCATTCGAGAATTATATCCCAACTCGACTCCATTCATGTTGTTGAGATTCCTTATGTGCATCCTGACATCCAATCTATCCTCTCTCGCCACCAAGTTGTTTTTACCACCCCGAAATAACTTCCCTCTTCCCGTAGATTCCATGATCATTCCATCCCTCTCATACCTGACACTCTTCCTACAAATTTTCATCCTTATCATCATCCCTTTGCCCAGAAGAATGAAATTGAGAAAAAATTTCATGAATTACTAGAAGTTGGTGTTATTCGTCTTAGTACTAGCCCATATTCTTCCCATGTGGTCATGGTACTCAAGAAATAAGGTACTTGGCGCATGTGTCTTGATTTCCATGCCCTCAATAAACTCACAATCAAAGACAAATTCCCCATTCCTATCATTGATGACCTCTTGGATGAATTGATTGGTGCTCAGTACTTAACCAAATTGGATCTACGTTATGGATACCACCAGATCTGTATGAAAGATGAAGACATTCCCAAGATGACATTTCGCACTCATGGGGGTCATTATGAATTCTTGGTAATGGCCTTTCGATTGTGTAATTCTCCTTCCATTTTCTAAAGTCTTATTGTTGCGCCTCTTTCGTCACCTTAGTGAGAAAAACAGAGGTGCTTGCAAGCTTAGTTGGGTTTGGTAAGCAGGACAGTTGTAAGGAAAAGGGTTAGAGAAAGAAATATAAAAGAGCAACTAAGAATTAAACTAAGAAATAAAATAACAACTAAACTAATGATCATAGGGACATAAGAACAAAAGAAACAATAAGACCCATGTCACCAATGGTAATGTTGATATCAGTGAAAGAAAACACCAAGAAGAAAGAAGACTATGAGTCCCTTTTCCTCAAAGGGAGGGCTCTTGGACCCCCACAAATATGCTTTACTTACAACTTTGAATGAAAATGGTGAAAGAATTTCTTGCAAATCCACTCAAGGGGTGAGATGGATTGCCCAATGTAATGGTGCTAAGATACTCTTGATGAGAATAGAGGATTGCTCAAGAGAATAGTAGCAGCATAACTTTGCTATTGAAATTCCTTGAAAAATGAATTGCACCCATGGCCTTTTTATAGCACCTCTTTGAGGTATTGTGCAACTAGTCTGTAGTGTGGAAAGAGGCTAATTAGGGCATATTTTAGATCTTTGACCAGCCACCCAGTCGGATCCAGTCCAAATTTGAGTGTCAAATCAACTTGGAAGTTGAACCAGAAGTGGGTGGGAGGCCGACCACTCTCATAAATGCGTCGTTATCACATGTGCACGGCTTTTAGCGACCACAGTCACGCATCGGGTGCATGTGCACTTTTCCTGCATTTTTGTGCATGTGCATGTGCACGCGCACCCTGTGTCGTCATAGTGCACTTTAATTTTATCATTGGTTTCATAGTTTTTGACCCTTTGGAAATGATTTTGTGGTAATTTTGGTCCATGGGTGACCTCATAACTGTTTGGCGATGTTGAATTCTTGTAACCATTTGCGGACGAAATTTCAGTGATAACATATTTCCCCTAATGGATGAGGTTGGGAGCATACATATAGCTGAAATCCATCCATGTTTCTTCTACTGAGAGTGTCGTTGTAAGAGAGAGTGATAGTGGGATTGTCAAGAGTTACCCGTTGGAGGGAGAAGGGAACCTGTAGAACTCAACCTTCCATAAGGTGTGTATAAATAAACTGTGTACAAACAAGGCGGACATGCTCCATGCTCGTGTTCATGTAACTCAAAAAGAAATGGTGTGTTGATGTAGACAACTGCAGTGCCCTCAGGGGAGGTAGTGATAAAGGCAGAAGACAATTCTGCATAGGAACATACTATGACCTGTAGGCAGTGATATCTGTAATAAATATCATGAATTTTGTAGGCATTGATAGCCCAGCCAAGTTCATAGGTCTTCGGAAAATATAACAAATAACTGCAATAGTCGCAAAGTAAGACCCACCGTAACATGAGAAAGTGTTGAAGTCGAATGTTACGAGGGTCAATGACAGCAGGGAGAAATCGTGGTTCTCTGTGTGCCATCTGAGATCTCTCATTGGAAAGGTAATGAGAGTCAAGATATTGTCGCCCTTATGGAAAACTACGCTGATGTCGACAAAAGGGGGATGCGACTCCCAGAAGCAAAAGGCTTTGTGAAATCTACTAGGTGAGGTTAGGAACTAGAGGAGGTACATGGTCGAAGTCAAGATTTATGAAGAATCAAGACTACCCTTGGTTGGGGGTATATGCAAAGTATAAGTGGTCACAACCGTTCAACTAAGTCAAGTGTCATGGGGACAACACGACGTGGGATAAGTTGTGCCAGAGATGGGACAAAGTGAACAAACTCAGAGGGCAGAGGTAAGTGGCGTGTGGGATACTCATAGTTTATGGATGATGTCAACAAGGGTAGATGATAATGAGTGCCCCAACCAAGGGCGACATGGGTTGTGTTTGCCAAAAAGGGAAGAAGGTCGCCAAAGGTGACGACAAAAAGGTATGAAAATGCTAGAAATAAAGGTTTTTTTACAATAAATAAAGAAAAAGTTGAGATGAGTGTACAAATACAAAAGCGGGTGCCCCAATGTAAGATGGTTGGGCCAGTGAGGGCGCCATTATTTTGGAGAATTGGTGGAAGGTGGGGGCCCCATGGGTGGGTTTCTGTACGAGGTAGATGAAATGGAGGGAAATTTGCAGAGGGGCAAACTGATTGTGGATGAAATGGAGGGTTCATGATACTACAGCGTTGCAGTCAAAATAGAACCTGGGAGTCCATTGGGAAAGCTAGCAAAATGAGGAGAAGGAGTATTTGGCTGATTCATGACATGATGTAAGACTATCGGGACTCCCATCCCTAAAGGGTTGAAAAACAATATGAGTGTCAAAGTGCAAAAGGGTGCTATGAATGGGACAACTCATGTGGGTAAGAGTGCTATCAGGTGACAGTACCTAAGATGCAATGGAGGTGTCGGTACTGCAGAGCCGAAGATGGGGATCCTAGAGGCAAATGTCAGAGGGTGTGACTGGAGATGCAATTGAGATTCAGAGGGAATGATTACATGCCAATTATGATGATATACCTAAAGGGGTTTCATTGATGTATGATGACCAAGTACCTGCACACATGAAAACCAAATACTCAACGTGAACAATATCTGAAAAGAATCGATCATACAAGCATGTATTTGAGAATTTTGAACATGAGCATGCGTACCTGGATGGGGTATGAAAAAATGGTGCCCTAGGGGCTAAGGATAAAAATTGGCCCAATGATTGCTATGATGTAGGTGATGGGATGTTGATCACGTGGCTAAAGACGGATCGAAAAATGGACACCCGGAGCTCCTAGAATGGTGTTTGGAAGTTTGGCGAAAAGGCCTATATATAGTGGTAGGGCCCACATTGCCACTTCTTTTCTAATTGCTGCCAGAGTGACTGGACAAGGCGTATTCAAAGGAGATTTGGAGATTCCGAGAGAATGAGGCAGCCAATCCAGGACCAACTAGATTTAGGTTGGTAGTCTTATTGTCCTGCATAGAAGTAGGTGTTTCATTTCTGGCCAGGGCATGTACGGAGGGTCGTACAGGGGGGTTGATGGGTGTGGGCCCCCAAGTGCGCGGGTGATCCAGAAATATGCACGCACAAGTGCGCACCTGTTATCCGGATATCTGCGCATGGGGGTGCCTGTAGGGGGGACAAAGGCGTGCATGATATGCGGGCCTGTTTGCTACATAGCCACGCATGGGTGCGCGACTGTGTGGTGGACAAGCGCGCTTTGATGCGCACCTATGGTCGTGATAGGGGCGCATGGAGGCACCCCTGTAGGGTGAACAGGCGCGCCTAAGTACATGCCTGCGGGGTGAACAAGCATGCATATGTGTGTGCCTGTGGGGTGCACAGGTGCGCATATGTGTGCGCCTGTGGGTTAAACTGTTGCACCTTGGGGGAAAAGTTGACGGGTGTAAAAATTATCTTTTTAATGTTTTTTATGGTCAATATGGCTGACCTAGGACTGTTTTATGTGGCTGCAGGCGATCATTTGGCACGATGCCAGTTGGTTAGCGAGAGTGGGATTGGTCATAGTTGAAGGATGTTGTGGCTATTGAGGAGTCGGGGGTTCATGCCACTTTGACAGCATGTGGGTTGCTTAAGTTATTTGAGTGCCTATTGATACGGGAGCAGTAGTATCTCCTATAGTTTGTTATTTGAATGTGGAGTCCGAACCTGCATTGCTTTATGGTGCGGGGAGAGCAGATCGCCTTCACTGCGATGGAGGACATATACTTTTTGACTGGGCTCCCTTTTCGGGGAACGCCCCTACCGACTGAGCCGGTGTTACCTGCAGACATGTCGTTATCGACATTGGGCCAGAGGAACTACTCAAGGGAGAACTACATGTTGGGCTCCATCGTGAGCATCGGGGCGATGGATGCTCCAGCGCATCACTATGTAGCAGCGTTGATTGTGAGGGTGTATGGGTCCCTCGCGACTTAGCGGATCAGTGGTGGTCAACTGAGTGTTATGGGGAGGGTACTAGCTAGAGAGCACTTTTCGTGGGGTTTGACGCTGCATGCCAGGATGGTGGAGCAGCTGGACAGATGTCGGTCTATCGACACCGGGGACTTTGCCTTTAGGTCTATCTTGGTGGCCTAGGTTTTGGAGAGGGTGCCTATGTTGCGCCCTAGAATTTTGTTGGGCGCTCCTGGGGCACGAGATCCACAACTGAGGCGGTGGTCGACTATTTTGGTTCACCACGATGGTGGCGAGGGCAGCCATTTTTTCATGGCTGAGACGTAATAGGTGTGGCAGTAGATGCCGCAGGTTATATTGCAGTATCCATATGCTGGTGTTGACTTCCAGGGTGATCCAGACATGGTGTTACCTCTAGGGGAGGTGTTTGATCACCGAGGTATGTTTATGAGTTTGATATATTGAGTTTTTGAGATAGCATGACATGTGTAGTTTGTATAGATGTTGATATTATCATTTGGTTGTTTGTATGTGCAGATGTGGGACCTCGCGGGTGCAAGGTTGAGTTGTTGAGAGAACCGGCTCGCCAGGAGCCGGGGAGACCGTTGTGGGGAGGGCCGCGGGCAAGAGAGAGACATCGGCGTGAGGACACCGAGGTGAGACTAGCTAATGCCGAGAGAGAAGCGAGGAGACATCGTTTTGATGACCCAGGTGTCGGGCCATCGCGTGCTCCTTCGACGGATGCCGGAGTAGATTTTGAGGATATTCGTCGTCGCCTAGAAGCAGTGCTACAGGGCGTGCCTGAGGGCATGTGGTCACATATCTAGGATGAGGGCATCTTGAAGCAGTGTGTGGGAGTGTCGCCGACGTGGCAGGTTGTGGTACGGCGAGCAGTAGTAGCAGGTGTTGCTATGACCGGATGGTTACCTCCCGGGGCGGAGGGACCAGTAGTGGGTGGGGGACCACCGCCTGAGGGAGGGGCAGGAGGTGGTTCTCTAGAGGAACCGTGAGTGGTGCTCTATGTATTTTTGTATTTTTGTATATAGGCTGGTGAGCCCATTTTGTAACGAGGTGCTTCACTGGCCTGCAGATGTTTGTATATTTGTACGTAAACATTTTTTATGGCACTAGTGACCAATTTATATATATATGAATATACATTTTGGGGTCTATGTGATGTTTACATGTGTTTTTTAATGTGTTGATGATGTCTAATTTATATATGTTGTGACAGGTTTTTGATATTTTTATGTATGTGTAGAGGTATCTTGATGTGATATATGCCAATCTAACACAATGTTAGCTAAGTTA
>SNQJ01S0001488.1:131571-146309 GCA_010110895.2 Picea sitchensis | reverse complement strand
TATTACCTTATATGTGTTAAGCCTTGTCATAACTTCTATGATCCTTTCTTCGACCTCAAGAGTTTGATCTAGAATATCTAACAAGTGAGCTAGTTCCTTGTTTGCTTTATTGATCTTTTTTTTAATTAAAACCATAGGGTCGGAGGATTCATACAAATCACTTTCGTCGAGTGAATCATCATCTACATCATGGCCCACTGACTACATATTCAACAAAATAAGTGATAATTCAGTTATGTAAACAAATAAAATAACTAATCGCCATAGAAATAAAATGCACATTAAATGCAATTTGAAAATTGTTGTTCGTTACCTCTTCTGAGGCCATTTTTTATTTACCACGATCAACTTTCCACATTACAGTAAAATTAGAACCGTGATCATTATCATGAGAAATAAATTCAAATGTATGAGAAATCCTCCCTCTTTATTGACATCTAAGGAGGAATGTTATTGTTGATAACAAAAATAGGCCACACTGAGTAAACATACAAAAGCTCTCCAAATGGCTTAACACCGTAAAGAACATAATGAAAATCACAAAATATAAGAGTCATTGCTTACAATTTGGGTAAATTAGTATACGTACTGACCCCATAATAACAATGTCTGTATCTATTCGATTAAAATTGTAATCAAGCAATAACTCTTCCCCTGCAACTATTGATTTCATTGCACATACGAATACATAGTTTCCTTCACGCCCCACAAATACACAATCGGGTTTCTTATTTTTGTTCATAGGTCATGTACTGTTTATAAACCATGCAATATTCCTCGCTGCTTTTGGCCTTTCGTCAATATAGATAGTTGCTCCTTTATTTTGATCATTATCTTTTAGTTGTATATAATTTTCAACCAAGCCATATCTTTGCATACGTTTTGTATATTGGACTATTTGTATCCGATATTTGTAGATATAACAGAGTCCAACATACTCCATCAATTAAGTTAATCCGTCATAACATACCTTTATTCCATCCATGGAAAATATCCCCAAACCATGTAATGACAATGGAGCAATCCGGTATATCCTTTTGTTTTCACAAAAATCAATGTTTATTTCAGGAAGATCCTTGGGTACCCATTGTTTCACTATATGTTTGTACCTCAAGGGAACCTCAATGTCGTCTATGCTCTCATGATCATAAGAACATGATCCCCCTTTCACAATAAAAAATTCTACGTGTCTATGGAATTTGCTTATGATCTTCTCACCTCTAGTTGATCTCCGCTTGTTAGACCTACTAGATGTCTCACTTTCCTCTATTATACCTGAACTTCCCTCACTCAATGAAGACAGATCTGATAAATACTTGTTCGCTTGTACATCCTATAACACCATCAATGACAAAAACACTAATCCAGTCAAGCTGTAACACTAATGATTACCATAGTGTTACTCTTTCACACTTGTATTATTCTTTATTACTATTGGTATACTATCTAAGCATTATAAGGGCATGTTTGGAGTCATGAAATGACACATTCCAACAAGTGGCGGTAATAGGACATGATGCTGGTTGGAAGACCCCGGAACTGATGCCATTAGACATAGACTCAACTCTAAGGCCAACTAAGGAGAACAAACAACACACACTAATTAATCTAGGAATCAAGCATGCAAACAAACCAACTTTGTACCACGACTAGGACATCTTTATTTGAAATTATTCATGTAACATATTTGTTGCGGCTCTTTTGTCACCTTAGTGAGAAAAACATAGGTGCTTGCAAGCTTAGTTGGGTTTTCTAAGCAGGACAACTGTAAGGAAAAGGGTTAGAGAAAGAAATATAAAAGAACAACTAAGAAATAAAATAACAACTAAACTAATGAACATAGGGACATAAGGATAAAAGAAACAATAAGACCCATGTCACCAATGGTAAGGTTGATATCAGTGAAAGAAAACACCAAGAACAAAGAGGACTATGAGTCCCTTCTTCCTCCAAGGGAGGGCTCTTGGACCCCCACAAATAAGCTCTTCTTACAACTTTGAATGAAAAATGGTGAAAGAATTCCTTGCAAATCCACTCAAGGGGTGAGATGGATTTCCCAATGCAATGGTGCTAAGATACTCTTGATGAGAATAGAGGATTCTTCAAGAGAATAGTAGCATCATAACTTTTCTATTGAAATTCCTTGAAAAATGAAGTGCACCCATGGCCTTTTTATAACACCTATTTGAGGTATTGTGCAACTAGCTTGTAGTGTGGAAAGAGGATAATTAGGGCATTTTTAGATTTTTGACCAGCCACCCAGTCAGATCCAGTCTAGATTTGAGTGTCAAATCAACTTGGAAGCTAAACCAGAAGTGGGTGGGAGGCCGACCACTCTCATAAATTCGCCGTTCTTAGATGTGCGCGGCTTTTTGCAACCACAATCGCGCATCGGGCGCATGTGCATTTATGTTTTGCGCATGTGCACGCGCGCCCTCTGTAGTCATAGCGCACTTTAATTTTGTCACTGGTTGTATAGTTTTTGACCCTTTGGAAATGCTTTTGTGGTAATTTAGGTCCATAGGTGACCTCATAACTATTTGACGATGCTGGATTCTTGTAACCATTTGCGGACGAAATTTCAGTGATAATAGATGCCCTCTGATGGATGAGGTTAGGAGCATACATATAGCCAAAATCCATCAATGTTTCTTCTACTGAGAGTGTCATTATAAGAGAGAGCGATAGTGGGATTGTCAAGAGTTAACCATTGGAGGGAGAAGGGAACCTGTAGAACCCAACCTTCCATAAGGTGTGTAAAAATAAACTATGTACAAACGAGGCGGGCATGCCCCATGCTCATGTTCATGTAACTCAAAAAGGAATGGTGTGTTGATGTAGAAAGCTGCACCGCCCTTGGGGTAGTCGTGATAAAGGAAAAACAAAATTCTGCGGAGGAACATACTTTGACCAGTAGGTAGTGACATCTATAAGAAATATCACGGATTCTGTAGTTATTGATAGCCTAGCCAAGTTCATAGGTCTTCGGCAAATATAAGAAATAACTGCAATAGTCACAAAGTAAGACCCACCGTAACATGATAAAGTGTTGAAGTTGAATGTTATGGGGGTCAACGACAGTAGGGAGAAATTGTGGTTCTCCCTGTGCTGTCCAAGATCTCTCATTGGAAAGGTAATGAGAGTCAAGATACTGTCACCCTTCTGGAAAACTACATTGATGTCGACAAAAGGGGGATGCGACTCCCAGAAGAAAAGGGCTTCGTGAAATCTACTAGGTGAGGTTAGGAACTGGTGGAGGTACATGGTTGAAGTCAATATGTATGAAGACTCAAGACTGCCCTTGGTTGGGGGTATATGCAAAGTATAAGTGGTCGCAACCGTTCAACTAAGTCGAGTGTCAGGGGGATAACAAGATGTGGGATAAGTTGTACCAGAGGCGGGACAAAGTGAACAAACTCAGAGGGCAGAGGTAAGTGGCCTGTGGGATACTCAGAGTATATGGATGATGTCAACAAGGGTAGATGATAAGGAGTTCCCCAACCATGGGCGACATGGGTTGCGTTTTCCAAAAAGGGAAGAAGGTCGCCAAAGGTGATGACAAAAAGGTACGAAAATGCTGGAAATAAAGGATTTTTTACAATAAATAAAGAATAATTTGGGATGAGTGTACAAATACAGAAACGAGTGCCCCAATGTAAGATGGTTGGGTCAGTGAGGGCACCCTTAGTTTGGAAAATTGGTGGAAGGTGGGGGCCCCATGGGTGGGTTTCTGTATGAGGTAGATGAAATGGAGGGAAATTTGCAGAGGGGAAAACTGATTGTGGATGAAATGGAGGGTTCATGATACTGTGGAGGTGCAGTCAAAACAAAACCTAGGAGTCCATTGGGAAATCTAGAAAAATGAGGAGAAGGAGTATGTGGATGATTCGCGACATGATGTAAGACTATCGAGACTCCCATCCCTAAAGGGTTGAAAAACAACATGAGTGTCAAAGTGCAAAAGGGTGCTATGAATGGGACAACTCATGTGGGTAAGAGTGCTACCAGGTGACAGTACCTAAGATGCACTAGGGGTGTCGGTACTGTAGAGACGGAGATGGGGATCCTAGAGGTAAATGCTAGAGGGTGTGACTGGAGATGCAATTGAGATTCAGAGGGAATGATTACATGCCAGTGCTGATGATATACCTGAAGGGGTTGCATCGATGTATGATGACCAAGTACTTGCACACATGAAAACCAAATACCCAATGTGAACAATATCTGAAAAGAATCGATCATACAAGCATTTATTTGATAATTTTGAACATGAGCATGCGTACCTAGATGGGGTATGAAACAAATGGCGCCTCAGGGGCTAGGGATAAAAATTGTCCTGGGGACTGTCTTGATGTAGGTGACGGGATGTTGATCTCGTGGCTGAAGACGGATCGAAAAATGGACACCCGGAGCTCCCAGAATGGTGTTTGGAAGTTTGGAGGAAAGGCTTATATATATTGGTAGGGCCCACATTGCCACCTCATTTGTACTTGCTGCCAGAGTGACTGGACGAGAGGTATTCAGAGGATATTTGGAGATTCTGGGAGAACAAGGTAGCTGATTCAAGACCAACAAGCTTCAGGTTAGTAGTCTTATCATCCTGCATAGAATTAGAGTTTCAATTTATGGGCAGGGTCTGTACAAAGGGTCGTACAGAAGGTTTTATGGGTGTGGGTCCCCTAGTGCGCGGGCGATCCAGAAATATGCATGCACGAGTGCACACCTGTTATCCGAATAGCTACGCATGGGGGTGCCCATAGGGGGGGACAAAGGCACACATGATGTGCGTGCCTGTTTGCTACACAGTCGCGCATGGGTGCGCGACTATGTAGTGGACATGCGCGCTTTGATGCATGCATGTGTTCGTGACAGGGGCGCATGGAGGCGCCCCTGTAGGGTGAGAAAGCACACATGCATGCGCGCTTGTGGGATGGACATGCACGCCTGAGTGCGCGCATGTGGGGTGAACAGGAGCGCATATGTGCACGCCTGTGGGTTAAACAACCGCACCTTATGGGCAAGGTTGACGGGTGTAAAACTTATATTTTTAATGTTTTTTATGGTCAATATGCAGGCTGACCTAGCACTGTTTTATGTGGCTGTAGGCAATAATTTGGCACGATGCCAGTCGGCTGGCAAGAGTGGGATTGGTCCCAACTGAGGGATTCCATGTCTATTGAGGATCCGGGGGTTCATGCCACTTTGGCATCTTATGGGCTGCTGAAGTTCTTCGAGTGCGCCATAGATATGGGCGCAGGAGTATCTCCTGCAGTTTATTATCCGGATGTGGAGTCCGGACTTGCATTTCTTTATGGTGCGGGGAGAGAAGATTGCCTTCACTGCGGTGGAGGACATATACTTTTTGACTGGGCTCCCTTTTTGGGGAACACCTCTACCGGCGGAGTCGGTGTTACCTGCAGATGTGTCATTAGTGACTTTGGGCCGGAGGTACTGTGCGAGGGAGAACTACATGTCGGGCTCCGTCGTGAGCATCAGGGCGATGGATGCTCTAGCGCATCACTATGTAGCAGCAATGATTGTGAGGATGTATGGGTCCCTCGCGACTCAATGGATCAGTGGTGGTCAGCTGAGTGTTATAGGGAGGGTACTGGCCGGGGAGCACTTTGCCTGGGGGTTGACGCTCCATGCCAGGATGGTGGTGCAGCTGGACAGATGTCGGTCTACCGACACCATGGACTTTGCCTTTGGGTCTATCTTGGTGGCTTGGTTTTTGGAGAGGGTGCCTATGTTGTGCCCTAGGATTTTATTGGGCACTCCTGGGGCACGAGAGACGCGACTGAGGTGGTGGTCGACTATTTTGGTTCACCACGGTGGTGGCGAGGGTGGCCATTTTTTCACGACTGAGGCAGCATATGTGTGGCGGAAGATGCCGCAGGTTATTTTGCAGTATCCATATGCTGGTGTTGACCTCTGGGGTGATCCAGACATGGTGTTACCTCCAGGGGAGGTGTTTGATCATCGAGGTATGTTTATGAGTTTGATATGTTGATTTTTGAGATAGAATAACATGTGTATTTTGTATATATATTGATACTATCATTTGGTTGTTTGTATGTGCAGAGGTGGGACCTTGCGGGCATGAGGTTGAGCTGCTGAGAGAAGTGGCTCGCTAGGAGTCGGGGAGACCACCACAGGGAGGGCCATGGGTAGGAGAGAGACGTTGGCATGAGGATGTTGAGGTGAGACCAGCTGATGATGAGAGAGTAGCGAGGAGACGCCGTTTTGATGACCTAGGTACCAGGCCATCGCATGCTCCTCCGGTGGATGCCGGAGTAGATTTTGAGGATATTCACCGCCACATGGAGGCGGTGCTACAGGGTGTGCCTGAGGGCATGTGGTCACATATCCAGGATGAGGGCATCTTGGAGTAGTGTGTGGGAGTTCCACCAACGTGGCGGGCCGTGGTGCGACGAGCAACAGTAGCAGGTGTTGCTATGACTGGACGGTTACCTCCCAGTCCGGAGGGACTAGTAGTGGGTGGGGGACCACCGTCTGAGGGAGGGGCAGGAGGTGGTGTTCTAGAGGCACCTTGAGTGGTTCTCTATGTATTTTTGTATTTTCTATATAGGCTGGTGAGCCCATTTTGTACCGAGGTGCTTTACTGACCTGCGGATTCTGTATATGATGTTTTGTGTGTAAACATTTTGATGGCACCGGTGACCAATTTATATATATATGAGTATACATTTTGGGATCTATGTGATGTTTACATGTGTTGATGATGTCTAATTTATATATGCTGTGACAGGTTTTTGATATTTTTATGTATGTGTAGAGGTATCTTGATGTGATATATGCCAATCTAACACAATGTTAGCTAAGTTATCTGTAATTTGATTCAATTGTCTTGGAATATGTGTAAATGTGATGAAATCAAAATGTGGATATAAAAGTCTAACTTGCAGGTATTTGTGAAAGAGGCAAGGATCATGGACGCGGTACACATTGTTGAGCTGGAGGATGACTAGTTGAGAGTCGAGAAAGATGCTAAGGTGACAAATATGATGATGCTAGGCATTGGCGAGGAGGCCAATGACGACAATGTATTTGGCTTGGTTGTTGGTTGCTGAACCAAAACATATGCCGCTAGAGTGGAGAATTTCATGTGAGGGGGTATAGAGGGCCCAAGCTGCTGAAGCGAGATTTTGTGTCCAACAGCTGGCGCTGTCGGCGTAACCGATGTGGTAGGCCGGTGGAAGAGGCATATGTCAATAGCACAAATGATAGTTTATACATGAGGGATGGAAAAAATATTAAAAACACTATAAAAGAAATAACCTAAAGTAGAATGACTACGCTTAGGCGTAAAATTTCTTTAAGTATAACCCATTGACGGGTTCTTTTATTGAAAGGCCTTCGGGAGAGGCCAGGATGTATGCGCCTTTGGTGAGGCAATGTTGGATGATGTAGGGGCCGTGCCATAGTGACTTGAATTTTCCATGACCGAGGGTATCGTGAGAGATATCGTAAGCAAGGACGAGGTCACCTTCGTGAAACGAGCGAAGGTTGACGTGGCGATCAAAGGTGTCCTTTGACCATTTTTTAGCTGCCTCATTGTTCTGTAATGAAGATCGACGATCTTCATCCAAGGATTCTAAGGTCAGCAAGCGTTGCTCCATTGGAGAAGTGTCGGGTAATAGCTCAATTACGCTGCGTAAGGTGGGAATTTCACACTCAATGGGAAGAGTGGCCTTGACCCCATGGACTAGATGAAATGGTGTGAAACTAGTGGTCATTTTCACGACCATACGGTAAGCCCATAGCGCGGAAAATAACATGTGATGTCAATTGGTCTTATGTTTGTTAACTGTGCACTGCAACATGGTCTTAAGGACCTTGTTACCTACTTTGACCTATCCATTAGACTGAGGGTAATATGGTGAGGCAAACTCGTGGGAGAATCCTAACCGAGATGAGAGTTCGATGGAAATCTCATTCTCGAAGTGTTTCCCGTGATTGGAAACTAGTTGGAGTGGTACTCCAAAGTGGGATATGACATGATTAAAGAAAAAGCGCACTGCAGTGTCAGCGGTGTTGTTGAAGGTGGGCATGGCTTCAGCCCATTTTGTGAAGTAATCGACTGCGACAACAATGTATTTGTGTCCATTGCTGGATGGGGGATTACAAGTCATGAAGTCGATGCCCCATTTACAGAAGGGGCCAACAGTAATGACTGGGTGAAGAAGAGTAGGTGGTGCTCGTGATTTGTTGGCGTAAAGCTGACATTTGTCGCATCGCTTCACGGTGTGAATGCAATCGTGAAACAATGTAGGCCAAAAATAACCTTCTCGGATGATATTTTGAGGAGTGGACATTCCCGAAAGATGGCCCCTGCATGCATCGCTATGGAAATCGTTCAAGACTCTATCAGCTTCGTCAATAGTCAAGCATCGATGAAGTATTGTGTCGACCCCTCGCCGATATAAGATATCTTCGATGAGGAGATAGCGGGGGGCTTGGTGGAAAATACGATGACGATCATCTCGTGAGAGGTGGTTACCGAAATTTTGGGTTCGGAGGTGATGAGGAGGTTGTCGTACCAAGGATCATCTAAAGTGATGTAAAAGAGATGTTCATTAGGGAAGTCGGTATTGACGGGGGCACTGGTAGTATCGGAGGGGAAGGCCGTGACAAGTTCGGCGAGGATGAGGGATTTCTTTCTCTTGGGTGTTGAAAATTCAAGATCGTACTCCTGAAGGATAACGATCCATTGGGAAAATTTTCCATTAATTTGGCGACGGCTAAGCAAGTATTGCATAGGGTTGGAATTTGCTACGACCTTAGTCATGCGAATCAGAATGTAATGGTGCAGTTTCTGGACTGCAAGGACGACTGCAAGGGCTAGTTTCTCTTCGTGTTTATACTTCAAGGGTGGCCTTGAGAGGTTTTTACTAACATAGTAAATGACATGCTCATGATCGTCATCACCGATTTGAACGAGAACTCCTGTTACTGAGACAAATGATGATGATATGTAGAGGATATAGTCACGATTGTAGTCGGGTGCACTAATTAAGGGGCGTTGGAGAGCGCCATTTTAAGATCGTCAAATGATTTTTGGGCATGTTCATCCTAGTGAAATGGGATGTCATGGCATAGTAAGCGAAGGAAACCGTGTGCTCGAGTGGCGTAGTCTGGGACAAAATGCCGTAGAAAGTTAGCTTTTCCTTATAGGCTCTTGAGTTGACGTAAATTCTGGGGAGGTGGAATTTCTGTGATGGCTTGGACTTTGAGGGGTCCACGATAATACCACTTTGGGAAACGATGAATCTGAGGAGGCATCCCGCAGTGATGCAGAACATGCACTTAAGGGGGTTCAAGCGGATGTTGTACTGAAGACACCATTGAAAGATGATCCGTAAATCATCAAGATGTTGGGTGCGTTTCTTGGAGCGAGCTGTGAAGTCGTACAAGTATGCAAGGATGATATGAGCCAGATCGTGAAAAATGTATGTCATAGCCCATTGGAAAGTTGTGCCAACATTCTTTAAGCCAAAAGGCATGACACGATATGAAAAAGTACCCCAAAGGGTAGTGAATGCGGTTTTGTATTGATCGACTGGGTGGATTTGGATTTGATTATAACTAGAGAAACCGTCCATGAAGGATAGAGCCTCGTGGCCTGCATAGTCGTCGATAATTTGATCGATGAAAGGCATTGGGAAGTTGTCTTTGGGACATGCGTGATTGAGATCGCGAAAGTCCGTGCAAACGCAGATAGTGCCCTGTTTTTTGTTAACGAGTACAGGGTTGGAAACCCATGATGTATAGGTGAGGGGGTAGATGAACCCAGCTGCGCGTAATTTGTCAATATTGGCTTTGATGGCCGCTGCTTTGGATGGGTGTAGCGGTCGCTATTTTTGACGAATTGGGGTAATGTTAGGCCAGGTGTCGATGTGATGTTCGACGATTGAGGGATCAAGGCTAGGCATTTCTGTGTATGACTAGGCAAAAATATCCCAATATTCTTGGAAGAGGGCTTTAGAGGCGGTGATTTCTTGAGGAGTGCAAGAGGCGCCAATGGTGATTTCCTCAACGACTCCATATTTGATGGAAATACTGATTTTGATGGTCAGGGAAATGTTAGCCATGTTGCCTTCTTCAAAAGCATCAGGGGCCAGGATGTGGTTGTTGAACCAGTCGATATCCCCCGATGGGATAAAATCCTTGGTTTTGACTACGTATATGGGGTGCTGGTTAGGAGGCGTGAAGGATTCCTATGAAAAGAAGAGCGCTTTGTGGTGTAGCGCATCCCATGGGTAGTCGGGGTTGTTTAAATATTCGAGTATGTCCTCATCACAGTGAAATTGGCAGGAATACAATGGGTCTAAAAGAGTGATATTGGTGACTGTCGCCGTGTGGCTATCTTCGGGTGAAGAAGAAGCAGGGGGAACGATGCAATGAGATTGCGATGGTTCACTCAACATAAACCAAATATCAAAGTACTGAGGAGTAATAGTGGTAGTTGGGTGTAATATTTCCGTAGGGAAATGAATGGGAGAATTGGGAGGATTTGGGGGTGAATCCTCGGATAAGTCATCCAAGAACCATGGAGGCGTCGGGAGTGCCTCGAGTTTGGGAGAAATTATATGAACAATCTCTAGTGATGAGGTAAGGTCAACCATTGATTCTGTAGGGGGTACAGGGGTTTGAATCAGGGTCAATTGGCATTGCTTGTATTCAATGATCATAGGACATTGGTATGTAAAATGATCTAGGGATTCACATAGAGAGCAAGGGAATCTCATACGTTCATTGAATGAAGTTGTGACATAATGGATGTCAATGATTTTTTGGAGGGATGATGTAGCTGGGTTGGGTTCCTTCTGGAAGCTTTGGAGTACTGTGGCTAATGTCTGCTGGAAGCACGGTAGTGCTGGGAAATGGTGTGTATAGTGGCCATATTTTGAACATATAGCGCAAGCGAATTTGGTTCACAGCCCTTTACTAATTGAATGAGGGGCGGTAGTGACAATACTTGCGATGGTGGCGAGCGTTGATGGTGTTTGATTGAGTGGAATCAGGTTCCGTAACTTGGGTAGGGATGGGCAGTTGTTGGTTTGGTGTCCATCTTTCTCACATAGCACGCAAGGAGGTTGGACGCACCGGGGAAGTGGAGTTGTGGGCTCCTTCTTCTTTCGCCTGCCCCCAGTTGTGGCAGGGAGGGTAGTGAGTGGGGGTGTAGAGGATATGGTGAGAGTGATTATGGGAATCGTCATTGGGATTCCTTCCATTTAGGGGGGAAGGGATGGATGAGGGACCATCTCTGGTGGATGTAAATACCAAACTGGAATCACTAACACCATATTAGGGAGGGTAAGTGTTACAGATACTTGGAAAGCTTGTATGCCTGGTGGAGGGTAGAAGAAGGGGATTTGAGTGATAGCTTGGGGAACTGTCTCCCAAACTGGGATATGGCCTTGGGGAGAGGTGAAATCATGGACTGGTGGAGTCGACGAGTTCACAAGAGGCTCGTGAGGGGGTAGCTCTGCGACTAGTCAGATGTCAGATATGATAGAAGCCTCCCTAGGAGGAAGGGTATCCTCTATATCAGTTCTGTTGGATGACACGATGCATACTTGATTGGAAGGATGAAGGAGCGGTGGTGCACCATGGTAAGTCCCTAACAATGATGGGTCTTTGAAAATCTCGGGACCCATTTCAATGAGTGGGTATGCGTCCTGACTCGTGTGGATGAGAGGGAGAATGTTATCGATGTTGGCAGAAGGGTTAAGCTCATAATGTGAGACTTGGCCAATGGTAATGATCTTCCTGTTATGGGGGAACATCATCATTCGAAATATGGAAGAGGCAACTGCCTTCATAGCGTACATGTAGCTACGACCGAACAGGATATTATAATCGAGTGGGGAATCGATAAATTCAATGTTGATGAAAATGGTTTTTCCTCTGAGTTCTACGGGGACATTTTGGAAGAGCCCTTCAGGAGATGATGGTCGTCTGTCATAATATCTTAAGGTACTGGTAGATGGTATGAGTTCGGGGGAACCAAGTTTCTGCCATACATATTTGGACATAATGCATGTGGATGCACCTTCATCGATGATGCACCAATGAACTGTATTGTTCCAAATTTTCACTAGGATTTGAAGAGCGATCAAAGCGAGAAGGCGAGGTTCTCCGCTGTCGAGATCAAATGTGATGAGTCGAGTATCCATGGGGTCGACTGCCCCCAAGGCTGAAATTAATGACTTCCGCTGAGTGGGACAAGTTTGAAGGACTTCTAAGAATGACATGGTAGCTGGGGATTGTGCTAAGTCATCAACCAAACTGTAATTATGAGCCGCCCTAGCCTATGCGTTGTGGACATTCCTGCGCAATGGGATGCGAGGGATGTGAAGAGGTGGTTGTACGTTAGGGTGAGGGATCACCAATGGGGGTCCTATTGGTGCTGGGATTGTTTCTGGGGGAATGGGAGGAGACTCAGCGGGTTCACGGTATTGACGACTACGTGTTTGCAGAAGGATTTCTTCCTCACTGGTGAGGAGGATCGTACGATCTGCTGGATTGTTTGGATTGAGGTACTATCCCAACTGTGGTGGGATAGGCTGTATCTCTTATTGAGTGTTCATCACACCTTGGTGTGGAATGGGGTTTTGCAGCACGACTGGGGGGGGTTGTTGAACGTATTTTTGTGGGGCTTGCTGAGGGGCAGGCAGTGCTAGAGGATGTGGTAGACTGCCCGAGTCTTTCAGCCATTTAAAATCAGCGATTTGGGGGAAATGATGAGTATAATGACTGAATTCACCACAAAGGGCACAAGGGAAGGTGGTTTTAATATTATTTTTATTTATCCCTTGACGCTTGTTGTTATTTCCCCCCTGGGGGTTCTAATTCCCTTGGTTCTGGTTGCCCCTAGTAGGTTGGTTATGTTGGGGTTGATTCTTGCCTTGACCTGGGTTGTTTTTGTTCCTGTTTCGTCCTTTCTTTTTGGCATTATTCGACGGGTGGGTTGGATTTTCCATATTCAGCTGTTCGAAATTTTGATATTGCTGAACAGGAGAGGGTTGAACAAAATTCACCCCAACGTGAGGATGTGGGGGAGCCATGGGTTGTGGGGGACCAGGAAATGGAAAGTATGGATTCTGTGGGAGTTGTGATCCGTAAGGTACATAGGAAGGCGTGGCACTTTCGTGAGTATTGAGAGTATAAGCTGAGGTAGAGGGGGTACCAGAACTTGTTTGGAGAGGTGGGTGTATGGGGGGTGTCGTCGGTGTCCCACTGATGGGTGGAGACATAGTAACAGGGTATGGTTGTTGATAAGGGGGTGGGGGGTAATAAGAGGTGCCCCCATATGCCGATGGATATTGAGGTGTGCCATGCATTGGTGGTTGTTGGGGTTGTGGACTGTGGTGCATGGTATTACCAATTAGTTCGTCTGCTAAGTGAGACATCTCAGGTTTGTCTTGGCCAAATGGCATGGGTTTTGGGAGATCAAGAAGTACAATGTACAAGTACCCTGACTATGAATAGATGAGTTCTTATTGTTGAGCCTTACTGATGGCTTCTTCTTCTGATTGAGGGAAGGTGGAAGCTACATCCTTACCGAGGAGAGAGACAAGTGATCTGAGAAACCAGTCAAGACACTGTTGTTTGGTGGTTTCTGCTTTGCACAAACTATGCCGTTTATGCCACTCGTGAATGTGATTAGCGATATGTATGGCTGAGGTTTGTTTGAAATTAGAGAGTAGTTCAAGACCATTGTCGTGGCAGATTGGTAATTGGAAGAAGGCCAAAAAATTCTTTGGTCAAGGACTCGAAAGTCGCACGGGACCCCGATTTTTTATCTACATACCATTTAGCTAATAGGCCAGTGAGTGTGCGTTGAAATAATCATAGTCTGATGGAATCATCCATAATGCTGTTGGAAGAGCACCATAGGTGGAAATTCATGACATGGTTGGCAGGGTCATCCCCTGCCTTTCCTTCAAACTTGGGGATGTCTGAAGGTAGTTTGGTGGGCATTGCAGGCCATGTGGGGTCATGCAATATAGGATCATTGGTGAGTTTGCTTAGATCTGGTATGTTAAGAGAGGCCAAATATGGCATCAGGAGTGTTGGTGGGGGATTAGTTCCATCCATGGTGTGAGTATTTTGTGAACCTGATCCTTGAGGGGGGCTAGGTGGGTTAGTACTTCCCCTTTGAGAGGAAGTTTCCCCCCTACTTCCGTGTAAAGGAGAGCGAGTGGATGGAGGACCTTGGGAAGTGGACCCAAGTAATGTGGAACTAGGCAAAGCTGATCCAAAGACAGTGGCACTCACTGGAGTGTGAGAAGGTGGTGCTAATGAGTTGGCAAGACCAGGCACTCCCCCTAAGACAGGAGGGAGATTTAGCAAGCATCTAGAATGAAGGGGATTCTGAGGGTCCCCTATGATGTCTAACTAGCTGAGTGGATGTGTACAAATGGTGGTGAGAGTAATAAAAAAAGCAAGAGCCTTTGTTGTAATTTTTTGAATTTTACACAATATATATCTAAATCAAAATGTAATCAGAAGTGCATCATACATAAAGTATTATGAAAAAGAAGCATATATGTGGATAAGGGGGTTTTTTTCGCATGGGAAATCAAAGAAAACAAATGCTCGTGTCCTAAAAGACGTAACGTCCTTCCTCTCAAATAGCACTGGACCTTCCAATAGTACTCAACAGTGGGGTCTGAAGTCACTGGAAGAGAAACTAGTGAAGGATGAAATAA
>SNQJ01S0001488.1:113066-131537 GCA_010110895.2 Picea sitchensis | reverse complement strand
ATCGCAGACGTGGTACACATTGTTGAGTTGGAGGACGACTAGTTGAGAGTCCAGAAAGACGCTAAGGTGACGAATACGATGATGTTGGGCATCGCCGAGGAGGCCAATGACACTAGTGTATTTAGCTTGGTTGTTGGTTGTTGACCCCAAACATATGCCACTGGAGTGGGGCATTTCATGTGAGGGGGTATAGAGGGCCCAAGCTGCCAAAGCGAGATTTTGTGTCCAACGGTTGGTGTCGTCAACGTAACCGATGCGGTAGGCCAGTGGAGGAGGCATCTGTCAATAGCACAAATGATAGTTTAGACGTGAGGGATGGAAAAAAGATTAAAAACACTATAAAATAAATAACCTAAAGTAGAATGACTATGCTTAGGCATAAAATTTCTTTAAGTATAACCCGTTGATGGGTTCTTTGAGAGAAAGGCCTTCGGGAGAGGCCAGGATGTATGCGCCTTTGGTGAGGCAATGTTGGATGATGTAGGGGTCATGCCATAGTGACTCAAATTTTCCATGACTGAGGGTATCGTGAGTGATATTGTAAGCAAGGATGAGGTCGCCTTCGTGAAACGAGCGAAGGTTGATGTGGCAATCAAAGGTGGCCTTTGACCATTTTTTAGTTGCCTCATTGTTCTGTAATGAAGATCGATGATCTTTATCCAGGGACTCTAAGGTCAGCAAGCACTGCTCCATTGGAGCAGTGTCGGGTAATAGCTCAATTGCGATGCGTAAGGTGGGGATTTCACACTCAATGGGAAGAGTGGCCTCAACCCCATGGACTAGATGAAAAGGTGTGAAACTAGTGGTTGTTTTCACGGCCGTTCGATAAGCCCATAGCACGGAAAATAACATATGATGCCAATTGGTCTTATGTTTGTTAACCGTGCGCTGCAACATGGTATTCAGGACCTTGTTAACTGCTTTGACCTGTCCGTTAGACTGAGGGTAATATGGTGAGAAAAACTCGAGGGAGAATTCCAACCGAGATGAGAGTTCGACAAAAATCTCATTCTCGAAATGTTTCCTGTGATCGAAAACTAGTTGGAGTGGTACTCCAAAGTGGGATATGACATGATTAAAGAAAAAATGCACTACAGTGTTAGCGGTGTTGTTGAAGGTGGGCATAGCTTCCACCCATTTTGTGAAGTAATCGACTGCGACAACAATGTATTTGTATCCATTGCTAGATGGGGGGTTACAAGTCATGAAGTCAATGCCCCATTTACAGAAGGGGCCGGTAGTAAAGACTAGGTGAAGAAGAGAAGGTGGTGCTCATGCTTTGTTAGCGTAAAGCTGACATTTCTTGCATCGCTTCATGGAATAAATGCAATCATGAAACAATGTAGGCCAAAAATAACCTTATCAGACGATTTTTTGAGCAGTGGACATTCTCGAAAGATGGCCCCCACATGCGTCGCTATGGAAATCGTTTAAGACTCTATCAGCTTCATCAATAGTCAAGCATCGATGAAGTATGGTGTCGACCCCTCGCCGGTATAAGATATCTCCGACGAGGAGATAGCGGGGGGCCTAGTGGCGAATACGATGACAATCATCTCGTGAGAGGTGGTTACTAAATTTTTGGGTTCAGAGGTAGACGATGAGGTTGTTGTACCATGGGTCATATGAAGTGATGTGGAAGAGATGTTCATCGGGGAAGGTAGTATTGACTAGGGTACTGATAATATCAGAGGGGAAGTCCGTGACTAGTTCGGCGAGGACGAGGGCTTTCTTACTCTTGGGTGTTGAAAATTCAAGATCGTACTCCTGAAGGATAATGATCCATCAAGCAAATTTACCATTAATTTGTCGATGACTTAGCAAGTATTGCATAAGGTTGGAATCTGGTACGACCTTAGTCGTGCGAAGCAAAATGTAATGATGCAGTTTCTGGACTGCAAGGATGACTGCAAGGGCTAGTTTCTCTTCATGGTTATACTTCAAGGGTGGCCTTGAGAGGTTCTTACTAACGTAGTAAATGACATGATCACGATCGTCATCACAGATTTGAATGAGAAATCCTGCTACTGAGATAGCTGATGTTGATATGTAGAGGATATAGTCATGATTGTAGTTGGGCGCACTAATTAAAGCGGCGTTGGAGAGCACCATTTTAAGATCGTCAAATTTTTTTGGGAATTTTCATCCCATTGGAATGGGATGTTGTGGCAGAGTAAGAGAAGGAAACCGTGTGCTTGAGTGGCATAGTCTGGGACAAAACGCCGAAGAAAGTTAGCTTTTCCTTGTAAGCTCTGGAGTTGACGTAAATTTTGGGGAGGTGGAATTTTTGTGATGTCTTGGACTTTGAGAGGGTCTACGGTAATACATCTTTAGGAAACGATGAATCCAAGGAGGCGCCCTGCAGTGATGCAGAACACGCACTTGAGGGGGTTCAAGCAAATGTTGTACTGACGACACCGTTGGAAGATGATCCGTAAATAATCAAGATGTTGGGTGTGTTTTCTGGATCGAGCTGTGAGGTCGTCCAAGTATGCAAGGATGAGATGAGCCAGATCATGAAAAATGTATGTCATAGCTCATTGGAAAGTTGTGCTAGCATTCTTTAAGCCAAAAGGCATGACCCGATATGCAAAAGTACCCCAAGGGGTAGTGAATGCGGTTTTGTATTGATAGGATAGGTGGATTTGGATTTGATTATAACCGGAGAAACTGTCCATGAAGGACAAAGCCTCGTGGCCTGCGCAGTCATCAATAATTTGATCGATGAAAGGCACTGGAAAGTTGTCTTTGGGACATGCGTGATTGAGATTGCAAAAGTCCGTGCAGACGTGGATAGTGCCCTATTTTTTGTTAACGAATATAGGGTTGGAAACCCATGATGTGTAGGCAATGGGGTAGATGAACTCGGCCACGCATAATTTGTCAATCTTGGCTTTGATGGTCGCTGCTTTGGATGGGTGTAGTGGTTGTTGTTTTTTACGAACTAGGGTAATGTTAGGCCAAGTGTCGATGCGATGTTCGACGATAAAGGGATCAAGGCCAGGCATTTCTATGTATGACTAGGAAAAAATATCTCGATATTCTTGGACGAGGGATTTATAAGCGGTGATTTCTTGAGGAGTGCAAGTGGCGCCAATGGTGATTTTATCGACAACTCCATTTTTTATGGAAATATCGATTTTGATGGTCGGGGAAATGTTGGCCATGTTGCCTTCTTCAAACACATCAGGGGCAGGAATGGGGTTGTTGAACCAGTCAATATGCCCTGATGGGATAAAATCTTTGGTTTCGACCGCGTATATGGGGTGTGGGATAGGAGGTGTGGGGGCTCCCTGTGGAAAGAAGAGCGCTCTGTGGTGTAGCGCATCCCATGGGTAGTTGGGGGTGTTTAACTCTTCAAGTATGTCCTCATCACAGTGGAATTGGCGGGAATACAAGGGGTCTAAAAGAGTGATATTGGTGGTTGTCGCCATGTAGTTGTCTTCGGGTGAAGAAGAAGGAGGGGGAACGATGCAATGAAATTGCGATGGTTCACTCGACATAAACCAAATATTGAAGTACTGAGGAGTACCAGTGGTAGTTGAATGTAAAATCTCCGTAGGAAAATGTATGGGAGAATTGGGGGGATTTGGGGGTGAATCGTTGGATAAGTCATCCAAGAGCCATGGAGGCGTTGAGAGTGCCTCGGGTTTGGGAGAAATGATATGAAGAATCTCTAGTGATGAGGTAAGGTCAACCATCGATTCTGTAGGGGGCGTAGGGGTTTGAATCAGGGTCAATTGGCGTTGCCTGTATTCAATGATCATAGGACCTTGGTATGTACAATGATTTAAGGATTCACATACAAAGCAAGGGAATCTCATACATTTATTAACTGAAGTTGTGACATAATGGATGTCAGTGATTTTTAGGAGGGATAATGTAGTTGGGTTGGGTTCGTTCTGGAAGCTTTGGCGCACTGCGGCTAATGTCTGCCGGAAGCACGGTAGTGCTGGGCAATGGTGTGCATAATGGCCATATTCTGAACATATAGCGCAAGTGAATTTGGTTCTCAACCCTATACTACTTGAGTGAGGGGTGGTAGCGGCAGTACTTGCTACAGTGGCGAGCATTGATGGTGTTTGATTGAGTGGAATCAGGTTCCATAACTCGGGTAGAGATGGGCAGTTGTTGGTTTGGTGTCCATCTTTCTCACCTAGCGCACAAGGAGGTTGGATGTGCAGGGGAAGTGTTGTTGTGGGCTCCTTCTTCTTTCGCCTGCCCCTAGCTGTGGCAGGGAGGGTAGTGAGTGGGGGTGTAGAGGGTATGGTGGGAGTGAGTTTGGGAATTGTCATTGGAATTCCTTCCATTTGGGGGGGAAGGAATGGCTGAGGGACCATCTCTGGTGGATGTAAATACCAAACTAGAATTACTAACACCATATTAGGGAGGGTAAGTGTTGCGGCTACTTGGAAAGCTTGTACGCCTAGTGGAGGGTAAAAGAAGGAGATTTGAGTAATGGCTTGAGGAATTGTCTCCCAAACTAGGATATGGCCTTGGGGAGAGGTGAAATTGTGGACTGGTGGAGTCGACAAGTTTGCAGGAGGCGCGTGAGGGGGGAGATTTGTGACTAGTGGGACGTTAGATATGATAGAAGCCTCCCTAGGAGGAAGGGTATCCTCTATGTCAGTTCCATTGGATGATACGACGCATACTTGATTGGGAGGATGTAGGAGCAGTGGTGTGCCGTGGTAATTTCCTAACAATGATGGGTCTTTGAAAATCTCGGGACCCATTTCAATGAATGGGTATGCATCATGACTCGTGTGGATGCGAGGGAGAATGTTATCGATGTTGGCAGAAGGGTTAGGCTAGTAATGTGAGACTTGGTCAATGGTAATGATCTTCCCGTTATGGGGGAACATCATCGTTCGAAAGATGAAAGAGGCAATTGCCTTCATAGCATACATGTAGCTATGACTGAATAGGATGTTATAATCAAGTGGGGCATCGATAACTTCAATGTCGATGAGAATAGTCTTGCCCCCAAGTTCTACAGGGACATTTTGGAAGAGTCCTTCAGGAGACGATGGCCGTCAGTCATAATCTCTTCAGGTAATGGCAGATGGTATGAGTTCAGGGGAACCAAATTTTTGCCACACAGATTTGGACATAATGCATGTGGATGCTCCTTCATCGATGATGCACCAATCAACTGTTATGTTCTGAATTTTCAATAGGATTTGAAAAGCAATTAGAGCAGGGAGGTGAGGTTCTCCACTGTCTAGATCAAATGTGATGAGTCGAGTATCCGGGGGGTCGACTGCCCCCAAGGTGGAAAGTAATGATTTCCGCTAAATGGGACAAGTTTGAAGTACTTCTAAGACTGACATGGTAGCCGGGGATTGTGCTAAGTCATCAACGAAATTGTAATTATGAGCCTCCCTAGACTATGGGTTGTGAACATTTCTGCGCAATGGGATGTGAGGGATGAAAAGAGGTGGTTCTGTGTTATGGCGATGGATCCCCAACGGGGCTCCCGTTGGTGCGGGGATTGTTTATCGGGGAATGGGAGGAGACTCAATGGGTTCACGGTATTGACGATTACGTGTTTGCAGAAGGATTTCTTCCTCCCTGGTGAGGAGGATCGTATGATCTTCTGGATTGTTTGGATTGAGGTATTGTCCCAACTCTGGTGGGGTAGGTTGTATCTCTTGTTGGGTGTTCATCACACCTTGGTGTGGAATGGGGTTCTGCAGCACGACTGGGGGGGTTGTTGCACGTATTGTTGTGGGGCCTGTTGAGGGGCAGGCAATGCTGGAGGATGTGGTAGACTACCTGAGTCTTTCAGCTGTTTGAAATCAATTATTTGGGGGAAATGATGAGTATAATGACTGAACTCACCACAAAGGGCACAAGGTAAGGTGGTTTTAATAGTATAGTTATTTCTCCCTTAATGCCTGTTATTGTTGCCCCCCTGGGGGTTCTGACTCACTTGATTTTGGTTGCCCCTAGTAGGTTGGTTTTGTTGGGGTTGATTCTCGCCTTGACCTGGGTTGTTATTGTTGTTGTTTCTTCCTTTCCTTTTGACATTATTCGACGGGTGGGTCAGATTTTCCGTATTCAACTGTTCAAAATTTTGATATTGATGAATGGGAGAGGGTTGAACAAAATTCACCCCAGCGTGAGGATGTGGGGGAGCCATAGGTTGTGGAGGACCAGAAAATGGAAAGTACAGATTCTATGGGGGTAACGACCCATAAGGTACATAGGAAGGTGTGGCTCTTTTGCTAGTACTATAAGCTGAGGTAGAGGGGGTACCGAAACTTGTTTGGATAGGCGGGTGTATTGGGGGTGTCGGTTGTGGCCCACTGATGGGTGGAGGCATAGCAACAGGGTATGGTTGTTGGTAAGGGGGTGGGGGGCAATAAGAGGTGCCCCAATATGCCGACGGATATTGAGGTGTGCCATACATTGGTGGTTGTTGGGGTTGTGGACCATGGTGCATGGTATTACCAATCAGTCTGTCTGCTGAGTGAGACATCTCGGGTTTGTCCTGACCGAATGGCATGGGTTTTGGGAGATCAAGAAGTACAGTGTACAAGTACCCTAACTGTGAATAGATGAGGTCGTATTGTTGAGCCTTACTAATGACTTATTCTTCTGATTGAGGGAAGGTGGAAGCTACATCCTTATCTAGGAGAGAGACAAGTGATCTTAGAAACCAATCAAGACACTGTTGTTTGGTGGTTTATGCTTTGCACAAACTACGTTGTCTACACCACTAGTGAATGTGATCAATGATATGTGTGGTTGAGGTTTGTTTGAAATTAGAGAGTATTTCAAGACCATTGTTGTGGCGGATTGGTAATTGGAAGAAGGTCAAAAATGCTTTGGCCAAGGACTCGAAAGTCGCATGGGACTCTGATTTTTCATCTACATACCATTTGGCTGATGGGCCAGTGAGTGTGCATTGAAATAATCGTAGTCTGATGGAATCATCCATAATGTTGTTAGAAGAGCACCATAGGTGGAAATTCATGACATGATTAGCAGGGTCATCCCCTGCCTTTCCTTCAAACTTGGGGATGTCTGAAGGTAGTTTGGTGGGCATTGCAGGCCATGTAGGGTCATGCAATATAGGATCATTGGTGAGTTTGCTTAGATATGGTATGTTAAGAGAGGCCAAATATGGCATCAGGAGTGTTGGTGGAGGAGTAGTTCCAGCCATGGAGTGAGTGTTCTATGAACCTAACCCTTGAGGGGGGCTAGGTGGGTTGATACTTCCCCTTGAGAGGAAGTTGGCCCCATGCTTCCGTGTAAAGGAGAGCGAGTGGACGGAGGACCTTGGGAAGTGGACCCAAGTAATCTGGAACCAAGAAAAGTTGATCCTAAGACAGTGGCACTCACTGGAGTGTGAGAAGGTGGTGTCGATGAGTTGACAAGACTAGGCACTCCCCTTAAGATAGGAGGGGGATTTACCAAGCGTCTGGAATGACGGGGATTCTGTGGGTCTCCTATGATGTCCGAATAGTTGAGTGAATGTGTGTGAATGGTGGTGAGAGTAAATAAATAAGCAAGAGCCTTTGTTGTAATTTTTGAACTTAGCACAATATATATCTAAATCAAAATGTAATCAGAAGTGCATCATATATAAAGTAAAAGAAACATATATGTGGATAAGCGGGTTTTGTCCGCATGGGGAATCAAAGAAAACAAATTCTCATGTCCTAAAAGATGTAACTTCCTTCCTCTCAAATAGCACTAGACCTTTCAATAGTACTCAACAGTGGGGTATGAAGTCACCGGAAGAGAAACTAGTGAAGGATGAAATAATCGGTTATAATGAGGGGTAAAGGGGGCATATCCCGAAAGAGCTGGTGATATTTCCCAACAGCCACACAAAATCCGATCAAGGTGAAATTGCAGCCCACAATTGCCACCTGGGTAGATGTCCTAAAATTTGGTCACTAGGTACCTCAGTCAAAGTGTGGTATTTAGATTTTCGGCCTAAGAAATGGGTCACAGGCTGGATCTCATCCAAGAGGTGGGTGCCTCAAGGGGGGATGCACATAACAACCGGACCTCGACCTTTAACCCTTCATGGGTATCTCCCTGTCTTATGGTGTTAGGAACACTTGACTTGGAGGATTTGCAGTTCCCTATTTGACAACTTCTATCGTTTTGACAATGAAAGAACCAGATAACAAGGAGTTATTTGGATGCCTATCCCCAAAATCCTACCTAGACTAAAAAATTTCTTTTGGAACCTCCTATGGAGGAAAACTTAGTGAGTTCTTAGAAAAAATTTAGATGTGGTTGTTTGAGAGATTGGGGGTGTGAACCAACCTCGTTGAAATTAAATGGGAGTGGATAGTTTCGTCAAGAAAAGGGTGGGGCGTTTCAGAATCCCTTTGGAGGAAACTTACTATGACCTCCACGTTTCGAGAACACAACTATGTGAATGATAAGTGACTTTTGTGTGTGAATGAGTGAAAGTGTGCCAATGTTTTAATAAATTAGGTGTCACCTTGTTGCATGTGGACTTCGCTTGGTCCTTACAAGTGTTGATTACCTAATTAACTAAATGCCTTTGGTACAACCTTGCGTAATTCAAAAGTCCCTAGGAAACTAGGATGTGGACATGTGGGTCCTTTACTATTCCTTTAACTCCCTATTGTGATTTAATCTAAGAAAAGATTTGAAACTATCCTAGATTGTGATCATGTGGGCATGTATGGGCCCGTTACAAAACCTTTAAACTTCCCTGGTGATTTAATCTAAGAAAGTAAATTTAAACACTATCCTATATTTGTAGCATGTGGGCACATATGAGCCCATTACAATATTAAGATGTGTTTGAAAAATAAACTAAGAGGAGTCCCAAGAGGGGTTGTTGTCCTCTCCTAAAGGTTTTAGTCTTTTTAAAGGAGATGAAATCGTCCTACAACCTCTTTTTGATTCTCAAGGTCGCTTGGAAGCGTGAGAGAAGAGCATACTAAGCGATTGCTATCTAACTTCTAGTCCCAATGCAAGTTAGATGTGTTTCCAAATGATTCCAACTTATACTTTTAGTCAAAGCAAGCCATCCATGTGGCAAAATGAAAGAAAAAAGAGGAAAAAAAGATTTTAAACCCCCTAAGTGCCTATGTGTTTTGACTAATCCCTTTATATGAAGAGGGAACTAAGTGTGGTGCATCTTAAAGCATGCATGAAATCACTTTTAAGAAGGCTAGGGACCTTCTCCAAATCACAAAAAACCTTACAATGTGTAGTTTTATGCACAAGTGCACGGGTCTTAGTGTTGACAGAGGTGCATTGAGCGCCTATGCTCAGACCGAAATGAGATTTTGGGTGCATGTGCGCAAAACAATACTGTGACTTAGGCGCAAGTGCGCACGATGCGATTATGTGGGCCAAAAAACCCGCGCACAACAGACACATGGCCGTGAAGAAAATTCCGAATGGAATTCTCTCAATTCAACTTGGAATTGAATGTGTTGTAAGTCGGCTTGGGCTGGTTAATGCAACTGCAAGTTAAATAAACCAAAAGAAGAGCTAGAAAAACCCAAATGGGGTAGGAAATTGATACCTTTCCCCAGTGGAGTCGCCAATCTGTTGCGCCTTTTTCGTCACCTTAGTGAGCAAAACAGAGGTGCTTGCAAGCTTCGTTGGGTTTGTTAAGTAGGACAGCTGTAAGGAAAAGGGTTAGATAAAGAAATATAAAAGAACAACTAAGAAATAAACTAAGAAATAAAATAACAACTAAACTAATGATCATAGGGACATAAGAACAAAAGGAACAATAAGACCCATGTCACCAATGGTAAGGTTGATATCAGTGAAATAAAACACCAAGAAGAAAGAGGACTATCAGTCCCTTCTTCCTCTAAGGGAGGGCTCTTGGACCCCCACAAATAAGCTCTTCTTACAACTTTGAATGAAAATGGTGAAATAATTCCTTGCAAATCCACTCAAGGGGTGAGATGGATTTCCCAATGTAATGGTGCTAAGATAGTCTTGATGAGAATAAAGGATTCCTCAAGAGAATACTAGCAACATAACTTTGCTATTGAAATTCATTGAAAAATGAAGTGCACCCATGGCCTTTTTATAGCACCTCTTTGAGGTATCGTGCAACAATCTTGTAGTGTGGAAAGAGGCTAATTAGGGCATTTTTAGGTCTTTGACCAGCCACCCAATCGGATCCAATCCAGATTTGAGTGTCAAATCAACTTGGAAGCTGAACTAGAAGTGGGTGGGAGGCCGACCACTCTCATAAATGCATCGTTCTCACATGTGCACAGCTTTTAGCGACCACAGTGGCGCATCGGGCGCATGTGCGCTTTTCCTGCGTTTCTGTTTTGCGCATGTTCGCGCGCGCCCTATGTCATCATAACAGTTATCATTGGTTGCATAGTTTTTTACCCTTTGGAAATTCTTTTGTGGTAATTTTGGTCCATGGGTGACCTCATAACTGTTTGGCAATGTTGAATTCTTGTAACCATTTGCGGACGAAATTTCAGTGATAACACTTATGAATCATGTCTTCCATCCTTTTCTCCGTCATTTTTTGTTAGTTTTATTTGATGATATTCTTATCTATAGTAAAACTTGGTCATCTCGTCTCTCCCATGTGAATCAAGTTCTCCATATCCTATCTAAGCACCATCTTTTCCTGAAATAATCTAAATGTGCCTTTGGTGCCTTAGAAGTGGAATACATGGGTCATATTGTTGGCAATGATGGTGTCCGAGTGGATCCTAAGAAAATTGAAGCTATGCAATATTGGCCTCACCCTAAAACTATTAAGATATTGTGTTTTTTTATGGGTTTAACGAGCTATTATCGAAATTTTGTTTGGAATTATGAAAAGATTGCATCTCCTCTCACTTCCCTCCTTAAAAATAATGCTTTCACTTGGACTTCAATTGTGGATCATGCCTTCCAATCCTTAAAAGATGTTATGTGCTCGACCTCTATCTTAGCACTACCAGAATTCACAAAGACATTCGTATTGGAATGTGATGCTTACGGGAAAGGAATTGGAGTTGTCCTCATGCAAGATGGTAGACCCTTGGCCTTCACTAGCAAACAAATTTCAGATCAACATTTGGGCCAATCCATTTATGAAAAGGAAATGTTATCTATTATGCATGTTGTGGATATTTGGCATCCTTACTTATTGGGTCAATGATTCCAAATAAAAAAATGATCATCATATTCTCAAGCATTTCCTGGAACAATGAATTTCATCCCCGAGACAAAAAAAATGGGTGACAAGCTATTTGTCTATGATTATGAGATCATTTAAAAGAAGGGAAAGGAAAATGTAAGGGTCGATGCTCTTTCCCGCAAATATGAAGAAGATGGGTCCCTTTTCTCCCTCTCCATTGTACCATATTGGCTCTAAGTTGTTCGTCAGGAATGGTTACAAGACCATAAAATTTCTAGCTTAATCCAACAATTGCAACACAATTCTTCAATTTCTCTAGGGTACTCTTGGCTTAATGAAGAGCTTCGATACAAAGGCTTATTTTATTTATGCAAGCAATCCTAACTTAAATCCATAGTGATTTATGAACTTCATGCATCACCCATAGCAGAGCATTCTGGATTTATCAAAACCTATGAAAGGGTCAAATGATGTTTTTTCTGGGAGGGTATGAAACAGGACATCTGCACCTTTAGGGTTGAATGTGAGGTATGTCAACACAACAAGGGATAAAGTGTCAAATCTTCGGTCACACTCCAACTACTCCCAGTTCCCCCTACTATTTGGCAAGATATTTCTATGGACTTCATTGTCGGCTTACCTAAGTCAGGCAATAAGTACATCATCATGGTCGCAGTCGATCGTCTCTCCAAATATGCTCAGTTTTGTGCTTTTTAAACCCCATTCACAACCACCACAGTGGCTCAAATATTCATGGATAATATCTTCAAGCTTCATGGAATGCCTAATTCTATTATCTCTGACAGAGACCCCACTTTCACCAACAATTTTTGGCAAGAGTTGTTCAAGCTACAGGGAACCCAATTGCATCTCAACACTACCTATCACCCTCAGATGGATGGCTGGAGTGAAATTGTCAACAAGTGTTTGGAAACATATTTGAGGTGTTTTGAATCTGAGCGGAAAAATCAATGGACTTAATGGTTGTCCCTAGTTGAATGGTGGTACAAAACACCTTACCATGTATCTACTCGCATGACTCCTTTTGAAGGAGTCTATGGCCAAAACCCCCCAACAATTATCTTTTATATTCCAGGGGTCTCGAAGGTTCAGGAGGTTGACACAAATCTTACAGTCCGAGAGGCTATTCTTCAAAGAGAATTTGGTCATGGCTCAGAATCGCATGAAGCAACAAGAAGATCATGGTCATTTCGAACATCATTTTGTTGAAGGGGACCAGGTATTTCTTCGACTACAACCTTATAAGCAGACTTCCCTCAAATATAACCGCTGTTAGAAACTTGCGCCCAAATTTTATGGTTCTTAGATAGTTCTCAAGCATGTGGGATCAGTAGACTATTAGTTATCTCTACCTATTCAGTCGAAGCTCCATCCGATTTTTCATGTTTCCTTCTTAAAGAAGGTGATTGGAATTGAATGCCAAACTCAAACTAGTCTTCTGGAGTTGGATGTAGAAGGATCCATATGGTTGCAGCCACAAGAAGTCTTGGCCCAGAGACAACGTCGTATCCGTCAACGCACCATCCAAGAAGTGTTAGTTCAGTCGAAAGACATAGCTTGAGAAGATGCCACCTGGGAGTCGGCCACCATTCTACCATAATTCCCTCATCTGAATCCTTGAGGACAAGGCTACTCTTCAAGGGGGATGGCATGTTAGGGACCTAACCCTTCACGTAGGTAGAATAATATAATTCCATGTAATAAAGGCCAATATTAATAAGGCCTAGAAATAAGGAAGAATAAGTCAAATGTAAGAAGACCTAATAGAAGCTTCCGCTTCTAGAAGGATCTTCCCAATTGTTTTGCTAGATAGATAGATTTAGTATAAATAGAAGTGGAGGGTATGAGAAATTTGGTCTTGGATATTATTGTAATAGAGCTCTACTTTGCTGGAGGTTGCCCCCTCGAGGAGGAAAGTGAACATTGCTCTTAGTAATCAAAGTGCTCTTTCTGGTGTTATTCTGGTATTATTCTGGTATTATTCTGATATTGTTCTTGTTATATCATTGTTTCGCTACCATTTCTAGCTAATTGTTTATGTTCTACATATTCTTTTATATCTGGAATATTACAGGAATGGTGTTTGGCATTGGTGGAAGAGGATATTTCCAGTTCTCAAATGTTCTATTCCCCTTTTAAGGATTTCTTGGCACTCTTGTTGAAGGATTTGCTTGAAGTAGGAAGCTCAACTGGGGCAGTTGTTGTTATAAAAGAGCCAGTATGCCCTAAATAAAAAGGTTGTTTTGTGCTCAATGAAGTGTGACATGACATGCAGGTTTCATTTGCTCTGACTCAAAGAAATTGTCTCCTTCCGAGAGAGACAAAGATGATTTGTTTCTCTTAAATCTAGCCAAAAATTGCCAATGGTGTTGTTGGAAAATCATATGATGTTGTCACATGATTTGCACGTTGGCAAACTGGTAACATGCATTTTTGTTCAATAAATATAATTTCCTTCAAGCAAGGATGTTGTGACTTAATGATTTGCACATTTGTAAACTGGTAACATGCATTTTCGTTCAATAAATACAATTTCCTTCAAGAAGAGAAGTTGTGACATATACTTTGGTAAATACACTTGTTTCAAATTCAGCATTAGTGGTCCTCGTAGTACCTTACCTTATTTACCTTATTTGGCTCCAATCTTAAAAAGAGTTTACTAACCTTAACTGTAGGTTATGGAATCTTTACCAGGTGTCCCTGGATACCTAAGTATTTCCAATTGAAAATAAAAGCTACATACTAATTCTCTATAGCTCAACAACATTGTTTCTTGAAATATATCTAGCTTAGGAAAACATGGTATTTGAAAACCCAAGCTTTCCTTATACTCTCAAACCATGAACGTAACTTGCCAATGTGATGAAACTATGAATATGATTATATTATTTTATGGCGTTTATAACAAGAAAAAATTATTCATCAAATGCAAGCTATAAAACAGGTCAGGGCCATAAATAACAATTGTCCATACACTCAAACTATGAACATGACTTGTCATATAATGGAATCATCATGCAAAAATAATTCTATCCAGTCGATAGAACATGTAAGAACCCTTAATGAATTTCAGGGTTTCAACATCATGTATTATCTGATAGATAATGCACTGTATATTCCGAGGCTTGTGTTCAACAGTTAACAATTGCACATACAAACTACTTTTTCCATCTATATTTATATTTTCAACGCATATTAATGTTAAAAAAACGTGACTTGAGATATTTTAATGCACAAGTGAGAGGATTTGAAGTTTGAGTAGAATTAGGTGTTGGGCTTAGTCCTAACGTGCCATTTTTCAAAGCTATTTTAGTGATCGAATTATGAAACCCACTACTTTAAAATAAAACATTATATGTCCTCAGAATTAAGAAACACATTATTCCCAGATACTAGATACACCTATGCCCATTTCAACCGTATCGTGTTGTCTTTTCAGCAACTCTTTTTAGTTTTTTTTTTTTTAATCTGGTAAAGTACATTTTTTTTTTTTTTTAATTTGACTAATTTGGTTATAAGATTTTTTTATGTTACGAGTATACAAAAAAACCACAAAACCATTGGAGCAGGGTTAAACCACAAAACCATTGGAGCAGGGTTAAACCATAGGCAGATGTACTTCAAAATAAATCATCCTTTATGGTGAAAGTTATATGTGAGGAAGAGTATGTACTTTGTTCAATGTGTTTTAATTTGAATTGATGGATGAAGTCGAACAACCCAAATTAAAATGCTTTGAGTAGCGTGAAAATGCTAACCATTCAAAATTAAGATATTTTGAGCAGAGTGCAAATTTTAACAACTCAAATTAAATACTTTGATATGAGGGTGGGGGTGGGGGGATTATATGAGAAAACTTAAATAAGTTTTCTCATATAATCCCCCCACCCCACCCTCATATATGAGGGTGGGGGTGGGGGGATTATATGAGAAAACTTGATCAAAGTTTAAATTTTGTTTAAAATATAATAAATTTTGTTTACAATATAATTTCTTACCATGATACATTATCAATCCAAGATCCTATATCTATTTTTATAGTATTATCTATTTGAAAAATAAAATTGTGCTAGTTTAAATTTTCTAGGAAATGCTTTTTTTTTTTAATGTTTTTCTCACTGCTAAAAAACCATTTATGTAGTTAGATTTTGAGGAAAAAACTTATTGCACAAAATAGTTTACAATTCCAAATGGCAGTAGTTTAAACATTAAGTGTCATTCAAATTGTTAGATCCTTATATTTGAATGATCAAGTGTTTTATGAGTTTTTCAGCATAATAAATTTATTTCTACATTCAAAAATGAATTTTAAAAAAATAAAATAAAGATTTCATGCATGTTTGTGTCATAGGATTATAGTGACATAAGCCATTTCTTAAAATAATTAGAAAACGTCCATTTATTCAATCTCATTTTAACCTATTCTTATATTATATATATCCGTTGGTGATTTACTCAATATTGAAATTAATGACATAAACCATTTCGTAGAACAGTTAAACAATGCTTATTTATTCAATCTCATTTTAACTCGTCCATATATTATATACATCGTCTAGTGGTTCACTCAATATTGAAATTGGTTCACTCAATATTGAAGTTGTGATACCTTCGCTTATTATCATCCTTTAATACATTCCAGCAGAGGCCATATTCATTCTTTCAATTATGATCAATTGATGCAAAACAATCAATGGTTGCTTCCACGGTGTTAATGTTGATTCCATCATCCCTTGCTATTTCGATTGCTAACACCTTGACAATAATTTAGTTGGACCATAAAATTAGAATCTTTGGACAATGAATTTGGCATTGAAATTTGTTGATAAAAATTTAATAGTATTCGCAAGGAATCATTGTGACTATTTTTACATTGGGTTTATAATTATTGAACCAGAACTGTAGGTACATAATGCTTTAATCATTCAATGGAATAGAAGATCACTGGTACCTCGGGTCCACTCTCGCTAAAAGTCAGGGTCGCTTACTCTGAAATACAACTTGGCTGCATAATATACCTATTTCATGGACTTCTCCTTTTGGGAAAATTAAGTTTCATTTTTCTTTTACGTAGAATTCCACGAAAATAAGGTTATACCATCCATCGCATGTCACGTTCTCAAACCAGCTTTGGAGCATTATACAAATATTTGGATGCATTGTATCTAATCACCATCTATCCACCTTAGCAAAATGATCACGTTCTCCACAAAGACATATCTACAAAGACCTCATTACTATAGTGACACTTTTTCTATTAAGAGGTATATTTTATATCTCATTAAGAGGGAGATGTGTATTTCGTTACTGGATATTTAAACAAATATTAATAATAGAATAAATATTTCCACGTCAAGTAAAATATTCAATATTAACTTTATATATATTATGATGATGATGATTAATTTCCATTGAGATTAGAATTAAAATTTTATTTATGTTCTTAAAAATTAGTTGGAGAAGTGTTCCAAGATCACCATAGTTTTGATGACTTAGGAAGTTATGAAGGTTGGCATTGTAATAGATATTTTGAAATTGCTATCTAATTTGGGTATACACAAGGAACTCTAGGAGAAAGTGTTTAAAGTGTTTTTCATCTTCCACCCTCTAGTGTCACACACATGACAAATTCTTGCATCCTAGAGAATTGTCCAACACCTAGTTTTTCTATGTAGCTTGTGGGAGTTGGTTTGTATCTTAGCAATGTTAATTTTCTTCTTTGGAGAGATACTTTTGATCTTCTAGATTAGGGTTTACCACCTCCTTGTACTATCTTAGCTCACCACAATTTCCATTTAAATTTATATGTAATAATGTTTTTAATATGTTTTTAATATTATCGGTATTCAACAAAATGACATCTTCCTGTATTCCCCAATGGTTTAACCAAGACTTGACATCTCTATGCCATCCCCGCTTGAGTTGGTGGTGATTTTGGATAGAGTTTGAAGAAATTTTGGGGAGCCTCTTGTCATTCATGTTGTTTATCCTGTTCTTGTACACTAAGTACCTAATCATGGCCATGCATTGCATAGGGAAAAGTCTTTCTTCAATGAGGATAATATAGGGTGTATTACCTTTAATATTGAGATTGTAATTCATAAAATTATTTTCGATCTTCTCCATATTTATCGAATATTCTCTAGAGATACTCCATCCCCATTATGCAAACTTCACATCCATACAAGATAACTGGAGTGATGAGAGTATTAAAGATGATTTTTTTCTTATCCCATAGCCAAAGGTCTACTAATATACACTTCTTTTCAAGTCAATAATAAGCTTTCAACCCTCCATTCATCATTTTCTCAACACTATAGTTCCAATTGGGCTTGCAATGAATATCAATTCCACGATATTTGTATGAAGACTCATCCTCCAAGCTATTGTTGTCATATAGGAAAGTGGCATAAATGATTATTTGGGATTTGATTATTGTGAACTTTCTTTTGTCAATGTTCACAATCATACCCATATTAAAATGGAAGTCCTTAAGGATTCTTAGATGCTTACTAATTTCATAGGGATTCATTGCTATAAGAAAAATATCATTGGCATAAAGAACAAGAATTATGACTATAGTAGTGAGAGTTGCGCCAATACAACCAACATCTTCCAATGACTGTTATAAATTATCAATGTATATGAAAAAGAGGGTAGAGGATAGGGGACAACTTTGTTTGACTCCTATATTACATTTAATTTCTTTTGACTAGCCCTTAGTGTTCTTGAACTTGGAAGAAATTGGAAATAACACTTTCATATAGCCTTACTATTGTAGCTCTCAACTCATAACGAACTTTTATTTCTTTTGTATTATTCCAAAGGTTAGTCCTAGGAAGTGTGTCAAAATATTTTCTAAAATCAACAAAACAACAAAAGAGATTGGTTTTATTATTGCAACACTCTTTTGCAATGATTCTAAGCATAACAAGATGGTCCACAATGAAATGATAGCCTCTAAAGTCAACTTGGCCTTTATCTCTTTTTCCATGTCTTTCAAACCATATCCTGATCTTGTTTTTCAAAATGCTTATGTATAGCATGACAAAGATGGGGCTAATCATAGTGGTCCTATAATTAGAGGGATTACTTTTATCCCCACTTTTAAAGATAGTAAGAATGGGGCTCCAATGTGTTTTTGTATAGCCATGTATGAGGGAGATATGTGTAATTATTTATGTAGTCATCATGGAGTTGACAAGTGACAAATTTAAAAAAAAATATGAACAAAAAAATATTTCATTATAGTAATTAAAATATAGTCATTAAAATATTTCAATATACCTTAACTAAAATATTTTTATATCTATCTATATTAATTAAAAGTAAAT
>SNQJ01S0001488.1:86634-113061 GCA_010110895.2 Picea sitchensis | reverse complement strand
TTTTACATCTCAGTACGAGGGAGATGTGTAATTCTTTCCATGCTTAACAACGAGATATGTGACATTAAAAAAAATATTAATAACAAAAGAAATATTTCAATGTCCAATTTAAGTAAAACATTTCAATATATTGAGTGGGCGTAATGGTTAAGAACACATGTTTCCTCCTTGAAGGTCAGAGGTTCAAATCCAAAGGGGGATAGGGTATGTACACCTAAATGGTTAAGAACACATCTTTCCTCGTATTTTATACTCTACACATAAATTTGTAATCAAATTCTAAGTGGTATTAGAGTTGATATTGAGTTGTTAAGGTCTGGACACGTTTTGGTGGAGGGAAGTGAACAAGTTGCAAATTTCAACAAAAGGTCGATCCATGAGGATGGTCATTTGTACACAAGCATGGGGCGAAGGACTCCAACAACAAGCACACTGCATTTTTTTGGTCAATCAAATACTCGTTAAACAACATCCATGGAGAGAAACAAAAAGTCCAATATCACTTGTATGGTTGTTGAGTAGATATATTTTGATTATAATCCCATGTGGGGCTTCCATGAGTGCACAAACCGGTGCATGGAGGTTGAGGGATAAGACATGTTTTTTATACGTTTTAAAAATTGGATTCCTCAGTCTATTCGATTACATTGAAGGGAAGAACGTGGGACATGTTGCACTAAGAAGGTTCAGAGGATATGTGACTGGTTCCAACATTGGAGAGGAGATGACCAAGCTACAGGCATGACTCAAAGGCACCCCAAGAAAATGGGAATTTGGGTCATTTTATTCTTTGTACGAAGTTTTCTTTTGAGAAACTTATTGAGGTTAGCTGTGTGATTCCAAAGGAAGGAATGAAGGTTTCCTAGGGTTTTGATCTATAGGGTGTGGACTTCACATTCAAGCGGTGGTGATGATACCAAGGTGAAGATCATGGAGTGAAAAGTGGAGTTAAGAAAATAATGACAAGGTGGAGGTTTTGAATGTAAATATTGAGGTGGAGTTAAAATTTTAATTATATGTAAATGGGCATACAACTATAAGACCTGGTTAGGCATGCATACCTCGGGTTTGAAATTTGACTAGTAAAGTACAAACATAAACCTAGGTGATACGAGAGAGCATGCACTACCCTAACTTTGAGGGATGTTTGGCTAGATTTGTTCATGGGAAACCCTAATTCAAGGGGAAAATGTTAGGTCACGAGTCATGGCTTTTCGGGCAAATGGTTTTGTTGGCCCATGGTTTTAGTACCCACAGATTGGATGTCATGAATCCTTTGAAAGGGCTTAGGATACTCAATTGAAAATAGCTTTGAGGTCAGTGGTAAAGGATCACTTGGATGGCTTGACTGGAATGGGTCAAGGAAGTATATCTCTATTGGTCCTAGTGATGGAGACGAGGGATGTATATTGTGGAATCTTACTACCTGCAAAATTATCATTAGTAGAGATATGTACATGGAACATTCAGAAGTTGTTCAGTATTGCAAAGGGAGATTTATTTGCAAACTCATAGAGTCATTGTATGGCCTAAGGTAACCAAGCAATGGTAAAATATGTTTGAATCCTTCATGGTGAGCCAAAGCTTCTTAAGAAGTGAGTATGATCATTGTGTTTACCCCAACAGTTCAAGTGACATATTCATTATCTTGGTGTTATTGTTGATGATATGCTTGTTGAAAGAAAAATATGCCTGAGACCAATAGATTAAAGGCTCAGTTGACCAGGATGTTTCACATGAAGAGTCTAGGAGCAAAAAAACAAATCTTTGACATAGAAGTACATAGAGACGAAAAAATGGTAAATTGTGGTTATCAAAATATAAGTTTATGGGGAAGATACTAATGAGGTTGAATATGAACATTGTGAAACTGGTAAATATCCATTTTAACTTTTTGTTGTAACTTTCTTCAAGTTTATGTCCTCGTAGTAAGGAAGAAAATTATTATATGTTTCACATACCTTATACCAATACATTAGGAACGTTAATGTTTGCAATGGAATGTTTAAATATTTCACATGCAATTGGTGTTGTTAATGGACACATGGAAAAAACAAGTAAAGAGTATGGAAATGGGTGCTTTGGTATCTTAGAAGCATGAGTATCACCTATACCGGTTGCAATGATTTAGCCTGTTTTTATGTTGATTCATAGGAGGTGGACTAGTCCATAATAGAGAAAATTGTGCAAGCATGTTCATGCAACTAGGATTGTTAGAGAAGTTGTGGTGCTGTTTAGATTCTCTTGGAATGCAGGAAAGGTGAATATCGATTTGTTCTGTAAGGTGTCATGAAAATTGTTTTCAAGGTGGATATTGTTGGGTGGTGACAACACATAACCTTGTAGTTATAATTCAAAGGACTCTTAATCATTTGAATTTTCCTTGCCTTGAAAACTCTTGAGATATTTCTTGTTTAAATATTGAAGCCAATGAGGTGCTTCATGAGACTTGTAAACTCATTTATCATTTTGGTTGAGAAATAAAGTGATATCATTGCCCCCTATGTTTGTTGTTTAGTGTCGTATGCATTATTCTCCTGGTTTCTATGTTGATTAACTACAATTTTGCAAGCCCGATCCAAACAAATATATGGGATGCTTATGCTATGTTTGAGAATCTAAATTAATGATAGAATAGGCATGTGTTTGTTAATCAATGTTACAGTGCAAAACATTATTGCACTCAGCCTTGCATTTCCATAAGTTGTATGTGATATTTTTGGTTAAATCTAGTTTTAATCATGCAAGAAATTGGTTTGAAAATGACTTGAAATCATTATTAGATTGGGTCCTCAGATGGCTAAAAAACCAATAGAAAGAGATGTTCCAACAATAATAAAATATTTAATTGTAAACTGTATAAATCTTTTCAATCATGAATGAGCAATTTTCTATCCACATTAGGAGATTAATTAAGTTTCAACGTTTTACAATAATTGATAATTTTAAAATTAAAATGGATCTATCTTATGATGAGAAGGATCAAATAACTAGAAACAAACTTTCTTTTTTAATTAAAAAGCTTTAAAATAAATTACACCAAAATAAATCCAAAATAAAGGAAAAACTTACAATAATTCACAACCTTTTGTAAAGTTTCTTCTTCCTCTTTTTCGATCTTCAAATTTCATTGTTTAACATAAGTTCTTTTTCCAAAGTTTATATAAGTTTCTCTTATGGCTTATTCGATTTTCAAATTCTAACCTTTTTCAAGTTCGTATAATTTTATTGTTTATTTTTTTTTAAAATTGTTTTAAAAAAATCAAAATTATTAAAAATAATATTTCACAATTTAAATCTCTATCAACTACTAAAATTTTAGCTTCGCAAACAAAAAAAAATCAAATTTTCATTTTCAAAAAATATTTCGATCACCTATTAACTTGTAACTTATCATGACCACAACGAACGTGAATCTCCTTCCTCAATAATTATGTAACTTCACGACCACAACGAACGTGAATCTCCGCCTCCAATAATTATGGTATGGTCCTCCCTTTGGTGGTTGCAGTGTATTTAGTTCTCAATTCATTAGTTGAAGTCTTGGGGTCCTCCCTTTGGTAGTTGCCATGTGTGAGTTCAAGTTTAGGCGGTCACGTTGATGTGGCACACTTTTGTTCTCGCAGGATTTGTTTGATGTTGATAGGGGTGAGGGAACGAGATATGACAAAATCCTAGTCTCATTAGCCCAAAACAATAGAACATGCCATGAGTATGAATGGACCAAAAAAAATAAAATTACTAGGGTGTGGGTGATACACATTTATCTTGATGGGTGTGAGTGATCACACATCTATCTTGATGCTCATGTATCACATAAATTTATAAATCTAAATGAGTACGATAGAGTATATCTTGATGTACATATAAATTTAGAGGGGTAGGATAGGATATGTATATTTCTGTAAATTTTAGTAGTAAAATAGATAAGTCTATAGATTTATTGTTTCACAAACAAGAGGATCTCATACATCAATTTGATGTCTAGTTTAGGGATGACCTTAAAAATAGATTATTATTATTATTATTATTATAGACAATAATCTTTACCATCATCATTGTATTGGTTTTCTTTTTTGCAAGATAGTCCACATAGTTTGATAAGAAATTGGTTTTCATCATATTATTTGGTTTATTCTTGTGAAAGTGTGATCCCTTTTGACAACATGGATGATGAAGATTTTAAAGTGTGTTAACTATCTACTACACGGAAATAAAATAAAAGTTGCATAGCCCTAGGGATAGTAAATATGTTAGAAAATACTAACGCATCTCTCAAACATGAAAAATCTTTGAATCATACATTTTTTTTTTAACATATTAAAATATTTTTATAATAATTAAATATAATTTTTTTATAACTTTTTAGAAATGTTATGATGTAATAATTATATTTCATATAAAACTAAAAGTTAAAGTAATTATGAAACACTTAAAATTTGTAATTATCAACTTGAAATCAAGTTGTCAAATATTCTCTAAAATTTGTCCATAATACATTTAAAAAAAATCTTTGAATCATAAACTTTAAGTTGTTTACTTAATTAAATATTTTTATAATTTAAGTATAATTTAAAATGTTTAGCAATTTCAATTATAAACAAATTAAATTAATTATTTCTAACCTTCTAAAAATGTTTTATTATAATACTTGTGTGTAGTCCACAAATGAAAACTTAAATTAATTATGAAACGCTTAAACATATAACTATTAATTCAAAATCAAGTTATTAAATAACCTCCAAAATCTATTCATGACATATTTAATATCAAACTTGAATAAGAATGTTGTTTATAACTTGTCGAATAACTTAAAAACATAATATATATACAACATAGCTAAAACAAAAACAACTAATCATATTAAAAAAATAATAATAACAATAAGTTATGATTATGCTTCTTCCCTCTTCTAAGTTAACAAAAACAACTAATCATATTAAAAAAATAATAATAACAATAAGTTATGATTATGCTTCTTCCCTCTTCTAAGTTTCTTATGGAAAAGGGGAATATATAACCCTCACAATACGTACCTATATTGGACAAATAAAAAACATTATTGGGGGATTTGTCTTTTGTAAGGTATACAAGCATCAACCATTAATGACTATGTACACATTTTTTTTTTATGGAAAAGGGGAATATATAACCCCTACAATACATTAATGACAATGTGTATCTATATTCTACAAATAAAAAACATTATTCGAGGATTTGTCTTTTTGTAAGTTATAAAAGTATAATCATTAATGAGTATGTACACAAAAAGGTATTTTATATTCAATGAAATATAAAATATAAAGTTGAAATTTGAAATATTAATAAAAAAATAATTTATTTTATTATTTTTATTATTATTAAAGTTTAAAGTTATATCCATATTTTACGAATTTAAGTAATTTAATTTTATATTTAAATGATGAGTTATAAATATGTTTATAAAAATAATTTTTTATTAAAAAATAATTGAATTTTAAAATTATATCAATATTTTAAAATTTGATTTTTTAATATTAATTTAATTTGTTTATCTTTAAATTTATGAAATTTTTAAAAAATTTAAATTTATTGAATTATAATAACTTTTATTATTAAAACATATTTATATAAAAAATTATACACAAAATTTACTACTTCAAGAATCCATAATAATTATAGGAGTTTAGTATTGTATTTCTAGAGAGACTATTCTAAAATGTGATACATAAAAAGGACAATGCAACTATGTTCAATTTTATATAAGTTGATTATTGTTGCAATGCTCAACTTACATGACTCAAATATAATTATGAGACATAGTTATTATTGGACATTAATTCTTATTTATGTAATCATTACAATTATATATATATGGAAGGATAATTAAAAAATATTAATTTTAAGTTTTTTTTGAAAGTTTATAATTTTATGGTGATCTTAAAGATATATGTTGGTTTCTGATCAAGTTTTGGGAGATACTTGGTGATGTTTGACCATTTTTGGGACTTCGACATCTTGTCGAAGATGGAGCGCCAGACGAAACGAAGATTGTTGAATCTCGGCTCAATTTTGGGTCTCTTTTGGGTTTTTGGGATAATGTAACGGGAATGAGATGTTGGCCCATGGGATTTGCCCATGTTTAGGCCTATTTTGTATGTATAAATAGGTAATCTAGGTGATGTAAGTAAGGGGGTACATTTATGTGATGGTAAATATTGCTATGTGCAAGTGATCTATTTGATTGAATAGGCTTTGTGCATACTGTTGAACTTCCAATGTTAAGTCCAAGTGTTTTTAAGAGACTGGGTGCTCAAATACTCGGGGAAGAAGGATCTAGCGAGGTGCGCAGATCTCTTGTCCTATGCAAAGTAGGGTTTTGGTTTCTTTGTGCTTGTAACCTATTTGACTGAAGACAATAAAGAAGAAGAGTAGGTGGGCATAGCCTTGGGGTGGGGGTGAACCATGTAAATACTGTGTGTTATGCTTTGTGCTTCAACTTGATGTGTTTATCCCTTCTTTTGCTAAATGCTTGGACATGTTTAGATAGATCTTCTTATGCTTTGTTCTTACTAGACATGTATGAATGTGCTTAGTGTTGATCTACCAAATCTGATATGTTTTACTATGGCTAAATGCTGAAATACTTTCGACCTAAGTGAATGTTGTGATGCTCTATGCTATCTGTGAAGTAGAGTAATGGTTGAATATTGATAATCTGTCAGCACTAAGTTCTCTGTAAACAATATAATCACAGATTTGTGTCCCAACTAAGGTTGCAGACACTTGAGTCCTACAACCACCCCTGTCTCTACCTCGGGTGAGACTTCATCTGCTTCGCAGGTGTTGCCGAAAGGGCCGATAGTTAGGTCTTTGTTGGTGCGCTCTTGAGCATTGAACCCTGGGTCTTGCCCTGTGCCAACAATCTCTAAATATATATAAAAAAATATTACAATGAATAATAAATGATTTAAATAATAAAATTTGTATTTATCATATTTAAATGAGAATGCGATGTTTTATGAATAGTTCAAATAACATTTGTTTCATTTACCATATTTAAACGAGAATGAGATGTTTTATTAGAGGACATGATAGTATATTCAATGAATTATGGAAACTCATTTTACTAGCTTACAATTAATATATTAATAGTGGAAATAATAAAAAGTAAACTTTATTAGTTTTCTTTTTGTCATTTTTAATATTACACACTAAAGCTAGTATTGTAGAATTGGTATATTTATGGTACTATATCTTATTTTTTAATTTGTTAAAAACATTTTTTGTAATTATCTAATTTTAAGGTCACCACTAAGGTGACACCAAATTGGTGTATGAGACTCCTTTATTTGTGGGACAAGGGACCCCTTTGTCCAACAAATTGGTGTATGAAGCCCCCCTATTTGTTAGATAAGGGACCCCCTTTGTGTAATGATTTGATTGCTAAAGTCAATGGAGGTGTACATACCCTACCTCTAGATTTCAACATGTGACTTCTTAGGAAGAAACACATGTTATTAACCATTAGGTCCACTCAAGTTGTATAGGTTTGTACTTTATATGTTTTTGAATACCCAAGGTAAGAGCTAGGATATACATTATTAATGGTTACTTTAATATGTATTATGAAATTGCCGCCAAAGAAGAGAAACTAAATGCATGAGTGTGAATAACTAGAACCATTTTGCATGGCTAAGATATGCACATTCACAACTTTGTCATTGAACCTTGACCAGTTAAAATAATATTCAAGATGGAAATGCAGATGTCAATCATTTAAGTCAAATAGTCTAGAGTTCAAACACCATGACATCTCATACATCAATTAAACATTGGTGGTAATTAAGCATTGCACATGCCATTGAACATGTTGATATCCCACAAAAATGAAATGCATGTCATAACTTATGAGTCATGAACATAAACCATGTTGATTACTTATTATATATTAGACATGTATAAATTTCCAAGATGGTGAATTTAAATTTAGTGATAATTAAACACATTTTTTATGTTGCACCTAAAGATAATCCTAGAAATATTATTATTGAAGGAATTATTTGAAAATGCTAAGGTAATTTTATTTTCATTTATGTAGAAAATATAGGAGACAATGTGAATAGTATGACAAGAGATTGCAAAGATGTTAATATTTCCATTGATTTAGATATTTAGGAGTTGATAATCAAAGGTGATTCAAAATTTATAATCAAACTGGTTATAAAACCTGGAAAGAGAGAAATTGGAAGATGGAATCACACTAATTCATGAAAACCAATGATCAGTTATTCTATTTTCAAATTTTCAACATGTTGACTTCAAACACAAAGACAACTCTACGACAGATAAAAATAGAAAATATGGGTGCTAATTCCCATGACGATATACAAGTTGTTATAAGGACCATGACCATGATAAGGTCTTAAGAATATCTTAATTGATTTGATAAGAAATGCTAAAAGTGGTCTTTAAGCTAAAGAAATGAAGGGCTTGTTTGAGAATCAAGTTAATCATGATATTAGAGTCCAATATACTTATTCATTCTTATACTCGAAGTCCCAAAGCACCATGTGTGACGTGGAAAGATGACCTGACCTAGGGCAATGTGGATCTACCTAGGTGTCCCACATATCACTTATTTGTGTACTTTTGGCAAGCCCTTAGGATTGATTGGAGCCTAACACGTGTCACTCGATGGTGGGGCCACGTTTCCCCACTTTGATTGGTGACAATTGTACTTTGTGGGCCCCATAATGTTAAGAATTTATGGAGTACATTGTTCGGGGAAAATTGTTGGAAGAAATTCTAGACCTACAAAGTCCCAGAGTCCCGAATTGATGTGGCGATGATGTCACCTGGGGGTGACATGGCCACACAGGATGCACGCCATGTGTCAATGTGCTATATTCTTTTGAAAGAATGATTTTCCATTTAGATATCCACACGTGTCACCCCTCAGATTGGGCCATGTGTGTGCTTCTAGTGTTCTGCCACTTGGCGCCAAATCCTATAGTCCGGAGACTTGGTAATACAGAAGAAATTGGTCAAGAATTGTTAAGTATGAAGAGTCCCAAATCTTCGAAGAGTGGAGTAAATCCTCTCCATACATTGGGAGAGGGCATGTGGTTCCAGATTCCATAGTCCAGAGAGGGGGGTTGCATTGCATATTGTTGTGGTCGAGGATTTTCAGAGACCCAAAGGCTGGAGTCCATCGTGATCGTTGATCACAGATGACATGTAGAGGTAGAAGAGGGGATATTCGATGGGTCAACACTTCAAGATATTGGTAGTGAATTGTTTTTTCAAGCCGTCGAAGCCTAGAGTCCCAGAGCTCCTATCCAATGTTGACCCAAGAAGAGAATGTGGAATGTATATCCATTATTCTTCACGGTTTCGCTAGTTTGGTGGTCTAGGAGATTTGTTGTGAGGTACTTAGAAAACTGCCAAAGACTAGATTCTCGGAGCTCCGATCCAATGTAGATCTAAACAAGGAAGGAGGATTATTGATCTATACATCCACCAATTATTCAAAGAATCGACATTCGGGGAAAATGTATTGTAGTGGAGGTAGATCCTCCTAAGCCCCGAAGTTGTGGAGTCCCGAAGCACAAGATAAGCACCTAATGATTAGCGCTTGGTCACAACCCTAGTCACATGAATTTGGGGGCTGAAGGAAAGGGTCTAGCACCCGAAAAATGTGTTAAAGAAGGAAAAGAGATTAGGAATGAACCCAATGGGGTTTTGATTGTTCAGACCTGCATCAAAAGTGGTGAAGAAGGTCTGTGAACCTTATGAGTGAATCCAACAAAGGTCCAAGAGATATTTTTTCTCTAAGAAAGGAAGAATGAGGATTGTAGTCTGTTGATTAATCCATGAAAGAAAATGCCTACAAGCCTATGTAATTTGTATGTACAGTAAGAGTACAATTGATGAATGTAAGAGTCTATGTTCGAGAAGGTTCGTGTATTGTATGTCTCCAAGGAATATTTGTCTCATAATTGATGAAATTCTGTATTGTAGATTATATGAAATTCTAGGATGAAGAATCGACTGCATGTTTAAGAAGAAACCTTCTTAGGCAAGGTCTCATTGCATCCTATAAATCAAACCAACAACAAAAGTGTCCCAGTGATCATCAATCGTTGCAAAATATTGATGATCCTAGTCTATTCATAATTGGATATCCATTAAGGTTAAGGTATTCTACCATAATTTACGATTGAGCATATTCGATAAAAGGGAGGAAGAAAGAATATTATTAGTGACCATAAAAGAGAAATTGTGCCTACGTTACCAAAAAACAAATACTAGGGATATCTACATATCGAAGAAAGAAGGTAGAGACAACTCTTTATTTCTACATTTGGGATTCTTAAGAAGTTATTGGATCAAATGTTGGGTTCAATAAGAAACATGGATAACCCTAATGAAATTCTTGTTAGGGGAAGACAGTCCAGATTCATATGGAAGATGATTGCTTGAGCAAGCTACCATCTTAAGACATCTATACTTAGTGAGTAAGATGGAATAATTCTATGAAACTCTAATTTGGGCAAATATTTCAGGATAATAAATATGCATACCATTTGGGGATGTAGAGTAAAAGATTGTGGACCCGATTCTAAGAAGGGATAGAGGTACTCAAGACAAGGGTGCTATGACAAGAATACCTCACAAGATGAACAAAGGGTCAAGACTAAAGAATGATAAGGTAAAAAGGTACATTGTGGAAAGATTTGTTCTATGGACATTGATATATCAGGATGTCAGTATTCTGATAAAATAAGAGAGAGTGTATACATGGAAATAAGATGTAACATTCCAAGGATCAGACCTACAGTTTTGTGGGTAGCACCTCCATTATTGCTAACAGAGTAAGCAGTGGAAGCATTTTTGTATGATAAACTTCAGGGTGAATTAATGTAGGTGTGTGCACACTAAAGAAATGCCAACAAATGCATAAGCAATGCATCATGTGCAGATTGGTTCTGCGGGTTTATAACCATACTCTAGGAAGGCATTACATAAATCTCAGTTCATTCCAAAATTGAATAAGTTCCAAGAGTAACTCAAAGATAGTGGAAAGGAATACCACTGGGTGAATTTTGAGATATTTGAGTCTCTTATAGAACTCAAGAGTTGTGACAACAATAAACAGGGATGTTGTGTACATTTCAAAGGAATCAGTGCATCCCCAAAGTACATTGGGTTTTCAATCAAAATAAATTCAAGTATGAAGAAGTCAGGTCAAGAATGACTTAAAAGTGAAAAGGAAATTCTAATGAAGAATAAGTAAGGAACCTTGAAGAAGAAAATGGTTCTACACATGGATTGGTATGCTGAAAAAAAAGAAAGATGGTGCTTGACATGAATCCATCTTAAGTGGCATAGAGCCATGAGTGACCTTTCCATAGATTGGAAGCATCACTTGAAATTACAATGGTAAATTAAAAGAAGTAATGATTACTTCCAGCTAATTCTATGCAGCTAGTGAATGAGGCATATATGCATCTTTACACTATGCTAGAGAATGGCTATGCAAGTCAGGTTTCAAACTAGTGGGAAAAGAGAAGAGAAGGGTACAAGAAACCTCAAGTACTAAGGTAGTTGATCAGGAAAGGGATGAAGTAGTTAAGTTTAAAAGTAAAAGGATGTTGAGGAATCCAAGGTATATAAAACAACATGTTTTGGAATTTTAATTCGTCCAAGTATGAGTTGGATTAGTTGGATATAGGAAATTAATGAAAGCTGAAGGTTAATATTATATTATTATTTGGATATAAATGCAAAGGAAACCAAGAATGTTTTGGCTAGATAGTGCTCAGGTCATAAATAATAATGTACAATTATTATAGTAAGAACACAAGAATATTTAGGAATCCAGGATGAAGTGAAAATTTTTGGGTTTAGCAAGAAATGTGATGAAGGGAGAAAGGGGTTGTTGTGATTGCTATAGTAACAATTAATTTATGGTTGTTTGAACAACCATATGTAGAAATATAATGTTTTCATGTTGGCAAGTGTTGTTGATGATGTTGTTGCAAATGCAAGGAAGAAACAGAAAGGTGAAGTGTTGGTTATAAGTCTGATAAAAGAGGTATGGTGCTCCTACTTCCATCATATATTCAAGTAGCATCAAATTCATTTAGTGGAAATCATGAAGGTATGAGTTTTAATTACTCTTATTGCATAATTGTTGAAGGGAATTTAGGTAAAAATTTCCTCAGCCATAGTTATTTTATAATATCACAGGATTATATTATTTGAATGCATACCACTGGATGTGGTAAAGGATGGAGGCCTATATTAATTCAGAAATTCTTAGCTTGTGAATGCACACACTGACATAGTAGCATGTCATGATAATTTGGTTATGAGGTAATAACCAAAGAATTAAAAGTTAAGTACTTGTTAGAAGATGGAATGCCAAAAAATCTAGTCATGTATGAGACTATGACATGGTTGGATATGGAAAGGTATGGATATGGAAATATTCCTTACCACACAAATATCAATGAGATTCCTACTTTTAAATGAAACCTGGACTGCAAATTGTTTTCTAACACTAATGAACACAAAAAAATTAAATTCTTGGTGTAGTGTTCAGGTCGAAAAGGAAGGCATCCAAATACTTGAGAAGATAGTGGGAAGTGTGTGGAGAATAGGTCAAGACATTCGTCATATTTCCAATTAATGGATGGTGATATACATGAATTAGATATAGAACATCCTAAAATTCAATGCAAAGGTGCATTGAGAGTTTCACTCATGCCTAGTATGTGTCAGAGTTTCACTCATACATGATAGAATTGTATACTTAATGCATTTTTATGAATGTGTTGTGTGAGTTCATTCATATATATTGTTGCATGGAAATAATTATACTAACAACATTAACATAAATGTTGTTATCTCCCAGAGTTGAGTACATTTCAGGGGCTGTTAGAAGTTGTAGCAGGAAAGTTGCAAGACAAGTAGTCACATGAATATTGACTACTTAAAAACTTTTGTTCAGAAATTGAAGTAATGAACTTGCTGATATTTATTGTGAACAAGATTATGCATAGAATGATAATGCATTCTTTGTTTGACAAAAAAATTTGGTATTGTGATTGGACTGTTAGGTGTAGGGAATTCTAAAATCACTTCATAAGTTTTGTTACATATTGCAATAAAATTATGATGTACAAGAAATGTTGACAATCTCTTGGATGAATGCAATATGAAAGCATTGTAGGAAAGTGGTAATCAGTATGGTGCCAATTGAAAAATACATAGAATATTACCATCCTATTATTGTAACAACAATAAAAATTTTGAAATTGAATTTCATATTTTGGGAAAAGTTAAATTCCTTATGAAATTACTTTGATTTCTAAAATGGAACATTATGATGTTCTCTCATGAAAAATGTATGTGTGTGATACATATGAGGAAATATTGATTAAAGTTGGAATGTTGATTTCAAAGAGTAGCTATGGGGAATATGTTGATTGGAGACAATGGATCTTACCCTCTGGATTCCAAGTGGATCTGGGTGTGTGTACACTTCTCCCTGGGTTTCCTTGGTGACGGTTACAGCCCTAGAGGGAGAAGTGGGGATAGGTTCCCCATTATGAGACATGGAGGGTACCTGGAGACCTCTGAGTAAAGTTGGAACTCTTGGAGCCACAGCACCCTGAGACTTCCTATCTGGCTTGTGCTGGAGCTAAAAGGGTAGGGGTGTAGCCGAAAGATTGTTGAGCAGAGAAGGAGCACACTACCTTGGGTTGTACATGCATGTTTGGAATGAGACATTGTTTGATGCAATATCATACTTTCCACCTCATCATGAGCCATATATTCAACACATCAAGGCACATTCAATAAGGGAGAGATGCGCCAACCCTCTCATTTTGCCTTAAATTTAAAAAATCATTATAATAAATTATTCTTAAATGTTGTAAGGCTTGAGAAAAATTGAGTCATGCCTTTGTACATGCTGTATTTAAGGTTGCCTTTAATGGCTAGTTGTAGGTTTATCTAGATCTGATTTGGACTAGATTTTCATTTATTCTAATAAGCCTCAGTAGACATGCATTGCAAATGGTGATTAGACATCACTGGTGTAGTTGGAGGGAAGGCTCGAGCATCACCTATTTTGTAAAAACTCTTTGTAATAAATTATTCAGAGAAGATAATTCAAGGAGGAGAAGGAGAGAATATTCGAGACTTTGTTTCAGTCCGAGCTTGCACATATTGTAATTAACATTCATATTAATACAAAGAGAGTATTTTTTCCTGCATATGATTCTTGTATGTTTCCCTGTGTTTTATGAATGTTATAAATGTGTGTTTAAATTTTGTAGATGTATGAATAGGTTTCATCTGTAGGGATAAGATAGACTTAACTATCTCTCTGTGAGTTGTTGAGTTGTTCTGAGTTCTTTAGGCTAAGTGCAAGGAGTGCATGACAGAGTATTGAAAACTCTGTGAGCCAATGCAAGGAGTGTGCATCTAAATTTCAAATCAAATTCAAAGGATAGCATGCCTTGTGGGCACACCATGATAATTTACAGACTCTGGAGGAGCCTGAAGGTTATTGAACACCTTGGAGGAAAAACTGTGTAGAGAAGGCACATAACATAGAGTCGCTAAATACTCTATAGATCTCTGTGAGGTGGGCATCGAGAAGGTGCAAGTGTGCACAAGAGAACTTTGTTTTAAGTTCAGAGAGGAGAGTGTTAGGAAGGACACCCTAGAGTTACTGAATACTTTGGAAATCTATTGAAGGAAAAGTAATTCAGAGTTGTTGAACACTCTGAAGGAAAGGCTCATCAATGAGTGCTTTGAGAAGGTGCAAAGAGTGCATAGAACGAACACGTTCTGAAGTGTTGGAGGAAATCGAGGAGAAACAAAGTTGTTAAAAACTATGTAGGAGAGATCTACAAGTGTGCATTGAGTAGATGAAGGAGATGCATCAGTGAACTTGAATGATTCAGGATTCAGGAGAATACCTATGCAAGGAGTGCACTAGGCCAACACTTAGACAAGTGTTGAGAAAGTATGGATATTCATACAAGCATAATGAGTGTGCGTAGGAGAGAACTTGTTTCAAGTTCAAAAGATCAGAAAAAGAGCACTGAGTTACCAGGAGGGCACAAAAAATTCCTTTGAAGGAAGAAGAGGGTCAATACCCTTAGGATATTGAGAAAGTCAAAATCTCATGACGAGTAGTGAAACGTTTCACACAGAGGCAAGTGTGCGCCAAGGAGAGGTCAAATTTCATTGGAAAAAGATCAGGAAGAGAAGTGTAGAAGAGAACCAAGCATTTGGGCTCATAGGAGAAGATTCAAAGGAGAAACCTTTGAATACTTACAAATTATACAATTCAGGAGAAACTAGAAGCTCAGGAGGAAGAACAATAAAAACGATTGGATCCAGCTACAAGGAGAGATCTAGACCATTAGATCTATGTCCAAACATTTTAAGGAGAGCACAAAGAAGGAGAAAATACCAGCCATTAGATTTGAGCATGGAGGACCAATAGTCATTGTATCTAGGTAAGTGCATGAGTTTTAATATTTTTAAGTGCATAGGAGAGAGGACTCGCTAAAGTATCGAAGTCTTGAAGTGGATCGAGACTGTCCATAATCTAGAGGGATAGGTGGAAGAAAATCTGGAAGTCTGAAGCAGAGGCACTACGGGAGAATCCAGGTGAGCAGTGAAGAAATTTTTCCAAGATCCGAAGCCCGGAGCACATCCTAGCCATTGGTGCTTGGAAGGGACACATGGAGTGAGATCTGAGACTCCTGAGGAATTTCACTCTAGGAGATTTCAGATAGGGTGTGTGAAAAATACCTGAAGCCTGAAGTAGCAGAGTAGATATTGACCATTGGCATAAGATAGAACATGTTAGCAAGTCTGGAGGTTCAGAGGTATAACACTCTGGAGAAAACAAAGAGAAAATTTTGGAAAAATCCCGAAGAGCCTGGAGCTGAAGCAGATCTGAGCCATCTGTTAGCAGAGGATAGGTGTCATCAGATCCCGCACTCTGGAGCAGGAGAACCTCAAATAAATTGGAGTGTGAAATGCATGAGGATTCTTGAATTCATCCCAGCCATCCGTGAAGGAGGACTCGTGGCAGAAGATCTACCTCTTCGGATAAAATTCAGTTCAGAGGAAATCAGGATTAGTTGGAACAACAAATCCTAAATGTCGGAGCATCGGAGTTCATCTGAGTCATCTGTCAGCAAAGGACATGAGTCAGAAGATCCTTCAGTTCAGAGGATAACCAATCTAGAGGAAAGTGGAATTGGGTGGAGCAATAAATCCCGAAGGTCAGAGCATCATAGTCCATCCAAGCCATCCATGAGAATTGGATAGGTGCCATCAGGTCCCTTACTTTGGAGATTAGCCACTTTGAAGGAAAAGGTGTTGTGATTAGCAAGAAATCTGGAAGCCCAAAGGTCAGAGTTCATTTGGACGATTGATTCTCGGTGGGCACATGGAAGAGGATCCAAGGGTGAGCATGTATTCTGTGTGAACTGTCAGATTGGGAGGACAGGTGGAAAGAGATCCAACACTCCGAAGGTTTAATACTTCAGAGGAAATTTAGTTGTGTGGGGAAAGAAATCCTAAAGAGACAAGAGACGGAGAAGATCTAGACTATCGAAATGGAAGGGACATGTGTCAACAGATCTTTTAGTCCAGAGAAAAGGAACTCTGTAAGAAATGTGCCAAGGTAAGAAAAAAAAACTTTCGAAGGGCCAGAAGCTAGAGAAATCTCAACCGTTGATCGGGAAGAGCTACGTGGCAGTAGATTTTTAAATCCATAGGATTTGAAGTTGCATTCTTCGTAAATACCTGAAGTCTGAAGAAGTGGAGAAGATCTTATTCATCCATCAATTGGAGACACATGACGAGAGATTTTTTACTTCAAAGGTTTACCACTCAGGAGGTTTTGTGGAGAGGTTTTTCATATTTTTCCGAACCCCTAAGCTTGAAGAAATCAGGGTCGTTGATCTGAAAAAGGAGTAGGGACATTCGATCCCTCTCATGTCATTTCAGAGCTTCTCTAGTTTGGTGTTTCAAAGAATTGGCGAGTGGTGAAGTGAAAACTCCCGAAGCCCAAAGCTCCGAAGCACTTTTTGAGGTTATCCCTAGGTCACAGACTGAGGTCATATGGATAAAGAGGGGCCTAGAAAAAGGAGCTAGTGCCTATTATTCAAATTTTAAAAGGGAACAGGGGCTTGGCAGGAGCCCATGGGTTTCATAGAACCTCCACCTTAGGAAGAAAGGGGCATGTCAAAACTTGTTTGGGGTTTCAGCAGGGGCCCTAAGAGTCGATACAACTCCATTCATTGAAATATCCTTGACCGAGAGGTTATGTAGCCCCAAGGAGAGAGGGGGGCCTGCATCATGTGGTATCAGAGATTGATTTTGATTACAGACAACAGGAAAATGAGAAAAGAGAAAAAGGAAGTAGTCTAATACCATCATGTGATATCAGAGCTAATTTTAATCTGTAGACAACAGGTGGAGAAGGAGACAGAGCGTGGTGATCTGTAAAGGATTGTTTGCAAGAGTGCAGTAGTAAGTGGATAGTCAAGTGGGTTGTAGGAGGAAGCTGGTGGTTCTCTCAGTTGCAGAGTAGCCAACAAACAACCAGGTGGGATGAACCATAAGAACCAGTTGTGTTCTTAGAGGTAGAAGTTGAAAATTACTACTAAAGTCCATAAGCGAGGTCGAGGAGAAGACCTCCATTCGATGATGAAATAATAGGTGGACAAAGAGCTCGAGGAGATGAGAGAAGAGATCAACATTCTAATGTTGAATATGCAGTAGGAGGAACAGGTACACTAGAGGTACAAGTGGCCCATGAAGCAGAGGGCTAGATGGCCTATACAATAGTTGGTTTCCTAGAGGGAGCAATAAATGTTGAGGAGGTGGTAAGCGCCTAGAAAATAATTGTTAAATGTGTGTGGCTTGGATTTAATATGGTCAATTATGTGTTATGTGAATGATCGCCCTTGTGCTTTGATTAATTAATGTTTAGGATTGATGGATTGAGGTGATCGATGATCATAGACTCTGTTGATTTAGCTAGTTGCTTTGATTGATTGTGTTATTGGGATGTAGACACCTCCTTGTTCCCTAGAACAATTGCCAACCCTAAGACCTTAAATGGTTAAAATCAATTGGAACTTGGGCTTGAGCGTTGCTTATGTCTTGGAGATCCTAACCTTGCAAGGTAGGTTGGACAGGTAGTATATTATGTGATTATTGTGATTATATTTATGATCCTTATGATTCATTATGTTATCTTATGTTATCCTGGTGTTATCTGATGATTATCCTTATGAGATGTGTTGAGCGTTTAAGATTCATGTTGTTATGCGTCGTTATTAATTGTAGAATGCAATGATATTGGGATGCTATTAATTAATGTATTAATACATCGATATGTGTGTCATGGTTCATGGTGATGATGTGTTGGCATTGTGTCGAAATTGATTGTTAATTATTTAATATTGATTCCTTAACATATGTGAATGATGTGTCGATGATGTTGTCATTTATTGTGAGGTTTTAAATTTCCTAATGTAGCAATAAATATTTTTTTGTATACCTATGGTACGTCACTCTTGTTGTCATAACAGTGGGGTCGTTACATCAACGGTGAGAACTAAATCTAGGTGGAACGTCGGGGATATGCAACCAGTCGGTTCTTTCAATGAGGTTTAGTTGAAGCGTGTAATAAAGAATAATGAGATGAATTATTTTACTAAAGAAACTCCATGGAATAGAGAAATTGACTTCCAGTTGCAGTATGAATACCAGAATTGGTACTGGAAAGTAAAGCACCAGATAGATAACAAGCTTCTAATAGCTAAAGCTTGGATCTTTATGAAGATTTTTTTAAATCTTGATAATGTGTGAACAAGTTGCACTGAGGAAAGTGAAAAAATAAGGGGAGGAGATTCTAATATCCCAAGATTAAATGCCACTTGTAATTGTAAATGTAACATATGTTATAGGTTGGTGAGCCAAGTTAAAATAAGCTAGAAGGCGTATGTCAAGATTAGGCTAGAGAACCTAGATGCTAAAGGCCAATGAGACTATTTTTGTATATGTAAACACTCATATCAATAATATAAATACATTGTTGCATGTAAACCGACCATGAAGAAAGATTTATGGGGAACTAATCTCCACTAGGTAGGAAAAGGGATGGGGCTATGAGGCTAGAAAAAGAGGCTAAGCTTGAGAGCTTAACCCAAGGGAATATTATAATGTATTTCCTAAATTACTAAAGTTTGGGAAATAAACCTAGTTATGCTAAGTTCCTTTGGGGAGGGGAACATAACTCCAACTAGAGAGGAACGAGCTCCTAGGGAGCCAAGTGTCATCTAGGACTCATTAAAATTTATGCATGGGAATTTCCATCATTGGGGGTGGGCTCACCATTCGCGCGCTCACCATTCTTAGCATTCATACCATTACTTTCCATTTTTCATCACACACTCATTCTCACGATTCTTTCCATCCCTTGTCTAGTTCACACATGCACTGAGAAGTCACACAGCTAGAGCCATTTCGAAAATTATTGACCCCCTGCCATCGTGAGCCTCTGTATATTGTTGAGTTGTCCCTTGTCTTACCCATTTTTTATACTATGGTTTGAAGAGGTGGGTTATTAGGCCTGTGGTTGAAGAAGAAGGTTGTTAGGCCTGTGAGAAACTCTCTCCAGGTGAGAGAGGTTTCTAAGGAAGTGATTTCTCCTGGAGGGAGTCTAACAACAACTACAAAGCTATGAGAATTACCGATCCGGTGTGTTGTTGAAGCCCTAGAAGGGAAGTGGAGTAGCCAATGGACTATTGAATAGTGAAGGTGCATATTCTCAGGGTGGGATAGGCATCTGGGAAATGAGATTTTGTGAGCCATGATCGTAAGTAGAATCCTTGGAGAGAATCCTTCCTATTGCATTGTGCAATTTTCCGTAACCTCAACCTAGCCTAGAATTCCTTTTCCCTGGGTGGAGTTTAGTCCCAGCATGGGGGTGACCCAATGCTGATAGCTTGGAGCAGCATGATCTAAGGTTGGGAGGTTTGTGGAATTTTTGCATGCAGTCGATAGTCTTCTCATAAAAGATAAGTGCCAAATCCATGTTAATTTTACATGTTATATTTAAATGTTGTGTATCTTGTACATGCATTATAGTGCTATTAAAATTGCATGTATGTGTTATTTTCACTTTCGCATGAATATGTGTATGAACATAATGTTTATCTCTATTTAAATTGCATTAGATACATATATACATATATCAGAGCATGATAGATAGTTTCAAGTAGCATGACCTTGCCTGTGTGGTTGATTATGTTACAATCTAGTTTTAAGTATAGTTGGTTTTGAGTTGGGTGGCATTTTCTTTGGCAAGGGTGGCCGAGGGACGCTACAATCTGGTATAAGAGCAATTTTAAACTGGAATGACCCAACAAGTAAGGCCAAGGACATAACAATCTAGGGAGATATCTACAGATCGAAGAAAGAAGGAAGATATAGTTCTTTATTTTTACAGTTGGGATTTTTAAGAAGTTATTGGATAAAATGTTGGGTTCAATAAGTAGCTTGGATAACCCCAATGAAATTATTTTTGGGGGAAGATAGTCCAAATTCATATGGAAGATGATTTCTTGAGGAAGATACCATCTGAAAACATCTATACTAAGTGAGTAAGATGGAAGACTTCTATGAAACTCTAATTTGAAAAAAAGATTTTAGGATGATAAATATGCATACCGTTTGGGGATGTAGAGTAAAAGAGTTTGGACCCGATACCAAGAAGGGACAGAGGTACTCGGGACAAGTGTGCTATGAAAAGAATCTCTCACAAGATGAACAAAGGGTCAAGACTAAAGAATGATATGGTAAAAATGTACATTGTGGAAATATATGTTCTATGTAGATTGATATATTAAGATGCTAGTATTCTTATAAAAGAAGACAGAGTGTATACATGGAAATAATATGTAACATTCTAAGGATCATAGCTACAGTTTTGGGGGTAGCACCTCCATTATTGCTAACAAAGTAAGCAGTGGAAGCATGGTTGTATGATAAACTTCAGGGTGAAGTAATGTAGGTGTGTGCACACTAAAGAAATTCCAGTAGATGCATAAGCAATGCGTCATGTGCATATTGGTTCTGCAGGTTTATAGCCATACTCTGGGGAAGGAATTACGTAAATATCAATTCATTACAAAATTGAATAAGTTCCAAGAGTAACTCAAAGATAGTGGAAATGAATACCAGTAGGTGAATTTTGAGATATTTGAGTCTATTATAGCACTCAAGAGTTGTGACAACACTAAAGATGGATGTTGAGTACATTTCAAAGGAATCAGTGCATCACCATAGTACGTTGGGTTGTTAATCAAAAGGGATTCAAGTATGAAGAAGTTAGGTCAAGAATGACTTAAAAGTGAAAAAGAATTTCTAATGAAGAATTAGTAAGGAACCATAAAAAAGAAAATGGTTCTACGCATGGATTGGAATGCTAAAAAAAAAAAAAAGATGGTGCTTGACAGGAATCTATCTTAAGTGGCATAGAGCCAGGAATGACCTTTCCAGAGATTGGAAGCATCTCTTGAAATTACAATGGTAAATTAAAAGCAGTAATGATTACTTCCAACTAATTCTATGCATATAGAAAATGAGGTGTATGTGCATCCTTATAGTATGCTAGAGAATGGCTATGCAAGTCAAGTTTGAGACTAGTGGTCAAAGAGAAGAGAAGGGTACAAGAAACCTCAAGTACAAGGTAATCAGTTAGGAAAGGGACGAAGTAGTTAAATTGAAAAGTAAAATGATGTTGAAGAATCCAAGGTATATAAAACAACATGTTTTGGAATTGTAATTCATTCATGTATGAGTTGGATTAGCTGGATCCAGGAAATTAATGAAAGCCAAATGTTAATATTAGCTTAGTATTTGGTTGTAAATGTAAAGGCAACCAAGAGTATTTTGGCTAGTAAGTGCTCAAGTCAGAAATAATCATGTACAATGATTACAGTAAGAGAACAAGAAGATTTAGGAATCCAGGATGAAGTGAAAATTTTTGGGTTACCAAGAAATGTGATGCAGGGAGAAAGGGGTTGTTGCGATTGTTGTAGGAGCAATTAATTTATTGTTGTTTAAACAATCGTACACAAAAAGAGAATTCTTGCATGTTGGAAAGTGTTGTTGATGATGTTGTTGCAAATGTAAGGAAGCAACATAAAGATGAAGTGTTGGTTATAAGTTTGATAAAAGAGGCATGAAAGGACCTACTGCCATCAACTATTCAAGTAGCATCAAATTCATTTAGTGGCAGTCATAAGGTATGAGTTTTAATTACTCTTATTGTATAATCTAATTTATTCTTACAATGAGTAGCACAATGTCTTGGTATCTGATTCAAATCTTCCCAAAGTAACACTTTGAGCAAAAACTTTATTATGTAGATAGATTCTTATTCAAAATAGTGTGATCTCAATTAATTTTCTAATATGCTTTGTCAAGTTTTATGTATAGAAATTCCCATACTAGTTAATAAGACTCAATTATAACAATAATATGATTTTAAAGTCCTTAAACTTGTCAATGCTCTATAAATTGGATAATAAAATCCTTTATATCTCTCCATCTCATATGCATACTAATGTATCTCGAAGACCATCAATGCCTGTAATGCAGGTCTAAAAATATCATTTATAATTTTCTCTATTTTATATTAATATAAATTATTTATTTACCAAAAAATAGTCAAACACAAAGTAAGCTTTGCACTATTAAAGATAGGTCACCTTTAGAATTGTCATGTAGTTTACTAAGCAGCTTATGAACGAGATCGAGACCCAGATCCTTTTATTTATTACCCAGCAGATCGAGATTCTTACTCCCTAACTAAGAAGCATTCATTCATTCAGTAAGTTTATTAGTAAGGGCAGCACTCCATCAACTAGGGTGAGAAGGGAGTAAGAAAGTAAAGGGGTAAGGTGATCCGGTTCTGAAAGGGAAAGTAGCCCTCCGCACTAAGTGATTCATTCCTCAAGTGGTCTAGGGCTAACATGCCTAGCTAGCTCTGAAGGTGGATAGGTTGTATGGACTTAATCAAAAAAGGTAAGACAGGGGTGAAAGGATTAAGAGTCAGAGTGTGCCATACCAACAAAGCATTCATAAAGCAAGCAATATTTTAGAAAGGAAAAGGCCATGAATTAATTAAAAAATTTACAAATTATTAAGAACTTGCAAATGGAAAATACATGGCTATAGAAGAACCTACATATTGACAAGAGTCTAAGTTTGATTGAACCACAATGATTGGCTTTTTTCTCACACGATTCTTTATTCTTTAGACTATATGACCTCTTACCAAAGGGGATTTTGATAATAGATGTTGAATGAGAAAGTCACAAGAAAGACATTAAATCAAATAATACCCTGCCTTCTAATATTTTCAAAGAACAAATGTCACTGCATCTTTCTGAATTTTAGACCTTTTTTCTCCACAAGATTTTCACGTACAGTCTTCTCATCACAACTGCCACATATAACAGGAAAAAGTCTAAATAGAAGTTTCAAGTCAATATACCTTATTTTTTCTATCAAACCATCTCAAGCATTTGCTTTAACAGGTTGTATATTTTTTTAATTTAAAATAGATTTAAAAGCATTTCTCAATTATTATATTATAAGTGACAAAACTGATTATATTAAATTCTATAATACAGGCTTTCTATTTATTTTTATTTTATTATTGATTTTAAATATCACATATCAATACATTAAAAAACAAAGTATCTTGTTCCATAAATTAAAATGGTTGCCATGTATTTTGTTTTTTCGTTCCCTGCACCTTCATCTTGAGCGATCTGCCTCTTGATTGACGGTAGTAGCAATTTATTAATGTTTGTCCTCGAACGATCTCCAAGTGCTAGTGTTGCAGAAATTGCTTGACATTGGCCCTTCAACACTCTGCAACTGTCGCTGCTACACGACCTTTATATCCTACGGCGTGTCAGCAGGCTGTTCTTTCACAAGCTGCTATATAGTTCACCCATTCCATTGTCTAGCTTCTATAATCATTATATGAACAAAAATGTAGATATGTCCATGAGCTCCTCCGTGCGCATAAGAGATCTTAGTTTCCAGGTTCGACTCTTCTTCATAGTTTCCAGGAAAGAATCTTGGAAATTCTTGTTCCGTAAAAAATTATCAGGATTTCAGGGCTTTACTACAAAGTTTCTACAAGTGTGAAACATAATAAGGAATCTTCATGTGTGTTGGGAATATAGCTATTGATTTTGATTAATTATAGTGAACTTGTATATGAAATGGAAAATCTCTTGCCTTAAATGTAAACAAGACTTGTGTTAAGAATTAGCACAAGGGAGATCAGACAATAATTGGTGGAAAAGACTTTAATCCATTCTATTTGCACATTGTATTGATCTTATGATGTGAATTTATAGTACATAGATAGAACCACTTCTATATCTAGATCTAAATCTCACTTAAAAGTCATGATAATGACAACACCTCATCAATAGATAATGTTTACAACTAATATCAATGTGGTCTTGGACTTTATGATTGTCTAGGGATTTAGAGTGTAACATTCCCTCTCTCAATCATAAGTTTGAATAGGTGTGCCAATAACAAAGCCATAACCAATATCATCTTCCATTTGAGATTGTTGAACTACACTTAGATGAAGATATGCATAAAAAACCACCAATTTATGGATATTGAATAGTTCATCTAGAAGTGAATAACTGCCATGTATGAACATTCCCATTCTATCAATTACCATCCCATTAGTTGATTGATTTGAGGAGACCAGTTGTTATGATGAAATTCCCAAATGTTGATTGATTTTTATGACTTATAGGACTTTGAATCTCGAATCCTAATTATCATCATCAATGATATCCGATACTCCCCCTTGCTAGGTGCAACGTAAGAAGTTTGTTGAAGTTGGTTGAAGGGATCCAAGCTTGACTTGTCGATTATTTTGTTATTCAATGATTCATGGTTGACATGATACAAGCTTAAGATGTGGATTGTTCATGTGGTGGTTTTGTTGGTTGAACACTAACAATATTCCATTGAGACGTAAACATTGTGGTGGTTTTGGATGACCAGTGACCAATTTGATTTGAATAATGTAGTAGTTTTGATTTACCGATAACCATTTTCACCGCCCCTGAAAGTATAAGAGAGTATATTTTTTATAAATGTTCACCCCCCATGAGGCGTGGAGAGTATCATCTTTGATTAATGTTTTAATTTCAGAGAACATATAGAATTTTACATGGATCATGTCCAAAATCATCTGGAATAGTAGTTGGAAACCTTTTTTCTTTTGTCATTGCTTTATGTAGTTGTGAATTTACCTCTGTCTTAACTAGATGGTAAGACTTATGTATCTTATTTACTTCTTGATTATGTTATCACTCTATAATTTCCCTTGGTTGTGGGAGGAAAACCTAGAGGTAACCTCAAACCTACTTTTAGATTGGAAGCTAGCCTCCTTCCAATCTAGAGAGGGCTCTCTCCTACTAATTTTTCAATAAGTAGAGTGGCTAGATTTTGAGATAATGGTAGGGTTTATAAATTTGGTGATAGAGCAAGGAGAAAGTAGCCATTGGGCATGGAGCCATGAAACTAAATATCAATTACAAGGATCAATAATTGGTTGGTGAATATATCAATAACAATGTCTAGGTAGGAAACACTCCCAAATTGTAAAACTTATTTTAGTATCGTGGAAGAACAATGCATTAACAATCCATCAAACATAAATCATCAAACAAGGATGAATTTCATGTTCAACTTTAGAATAAAAGTAAAATTACTCATAGCATCAACAATAATTAATTCCGAATCACTTTCATTCATTAAAATTGAATACTTAACTTTCATATCGAAAAAAAGAAAGATAACATACACATGAGATAAACACACATTTGGAGTACACTGTCAAAATAATCTTTGTTCTAAAATAACTATGTACTTCTAATGTTGATCCTCTTTATTAATATTCATAAAACAATTACAGTGTAAAAAGATGATATCCTTTCTAACACCTTCCCCTAAACTCTCCTTCACATTCAATATATAGTCTCACAACCTAAGGAGGTCTAAATACTTAGTTTTTCTCATTCTAGAAGGAGTTACAAAAAAATAATAAACACTCTCAAACTAATTCCTATTTTTTAGGGATTTAGTTATTAATTAAATATGGAGAAAATATGTAAAAATAGGTTGTAAATATTTGTTAGAAAACAGGACCGCGGAGCAATAAAATAAAACAAATGCAGAAACAAAACACAGAAGACACACAATACAAGAGAGACACAGATTTACGTGGTTCACCCAGTGTGGGCTACGTCCACCAGAGAAATTGCCAGGTCCTTC
>SNQJ01S0001488.1:67569-86556 GCA_010110895.2 Picea sitchensis | reverse complement strand
TGGAAGAGTGTACATACTTCTGGGGTGTAAATACTTCATGGGGTATAGACACGGCTGAAAGCAAAGAACCTCTGCATCAGGAAGATAATCAGGCTCCACAACCAACAATCTCCCACTTGGAGACTGATCTCAACAATATCCCCTTGAATCTGCCAAAGCATGACAACTGTGCAAAAACTGGCAAAGGTTTTTGTAGATGAACCCGTGCTCAAGAAAAACCTATTTCATCCTGTTGAGATCGATGGCCATCTACTCGAAATATGAGCTCGAAGTTAACTGCAAAAACAGTCAGCTACATGAAATTTCGTAGCAACTAAGAAATTTTGTAGCAAATTTCAGTTTAACAACAGATAAAGATAGAAAATTATTTTGATGGAAGATAGGGTCAAAGCATAAGAGAGATATGTAGCACAAAATGAAGTTTCAATGGCGTCCAAGAATCATGTTAGGTCTTAGCATTTCGCAACAGATCAAATCAACTTGAACTTTCACAGCAGACAAGTAGTTTCACAACAAATCAAATTTTCGTAACAACTCTCACTTTCGCAACAAATCACAGTTTCACAGCAAATCATAGTTTTGCAACAAATCACAGTTTCACAGCGAACTAGAGCTTTAATGATTTTAAAGAGGAAATAACACATGACCATAAAAACCTGATTGACAAGAAAAACACTGACTCCCATGATTCAACAATACTTTCCTTCATTGGTCTATTGTACGATTCTATGTCATGACTAGCTAATGAATCATCATCACTCTCTTATGTTTCTTTTGTATCCACCATTAGGTCATGTTTATAACAAGTAGAATCAACCATTTGTATTATTCTTTGTGTGTGACAAGTTGCATCAACCTTTTGTATGAACTCATTTGTATCACATGAATCATCAACCATTGGATAAGCTTGTCTGTATCACATGTTGCATCGATCATATCTATTATATATTTTGTGTCACATCTCGCATCAACCTTTTGTATGAGGTTGTTTGCTGGAAATGTTGCATCAATCATGTCATCAATTTAATTATGTTTTTCTCTTAATTTTATCTGAAGTGAATCAATCATTTGATCCTTCATATCTATCTAATTTTGAAGATAATTTGTTGACTGCATTATATCAACCACATGATCAATTATTTTTTTCTTTTAAATTAATGTCCACTCAAATTTTTTAACTAGATTTTACAATTCATGGTTGTACTCTTGCAATTCCTTGATTTCCTTAGAGGCCTTATCTAAACACTTTCCTTCTTTACTGATTTTTTATTATTCTCTCACTCACTTGTCAGAATCTCTTGTGCTTGCTCACTTTCACTTGTTTCTTTTATACTATGCTTGCTTGATTTAATGTTACAGTTAGGGTGTCAGATACTAGGGATCATGCACCCTAAAGTGTGATTACAATTATTTGATGTTGACGTCTCACCCAATTTTTGGGTATTTGGTTCAACCGAGAATGCACCCATCAATTACAGTACATTTACACTTACACATGAACTATTGCAAGTAGAAAATGATCTTCAAAGTTGAATTCTTAGCAATGCTTCATTAGCTTGATTTTCCCACTCTGTTCCATAATTAATGTATAATTGTTGTTGAATGATGAAAATTTGATATCATGAATGCTCTTTGAACCTACTTGATTTCAAGTACTTGATCACATGTTATTAAATTTCATTAACTTTTCTTTAATTAATGCTTTGTAATATGAAACAATGGTGAATCAAGAAAGAAATATCACTAGTTTGATGGAACTCAAGGAAACAAAATGAATTTAATCTACCTATTCAAACTTCTGGCTGGATCAAAGTCTTAGTCATAAGAGAATTTCAATCTTATTAAGTTTTTTCAATATTTTTTCTTTCAAAAATTTCAATGGTTGAAAAGATCTCTCACCTTCCTTTACAAAATAGTTTTTCTCTTGGTTCGATAAGATCGAATTTACCGTATTTATGCACAATTGTTGCACAACTTCATCCTCATCTTTAACCCGCAAACACTAGCACCTAACTACACTACTTTTTTTATTATACACGTGGATAATTTGAAATACTAATAATGAATTTACATATATGAATTGCACCATGGATAAATGACATTAATAAGTATACCTCAATTGTGAAGAATTTCCATCTAGAATTTTCATTTTCAAATGAAGATGCGACTTGAGTTGTGGATTGATTTTTATGATTTGCAGATTGTAGGTGTTCGAATCATTCCACTTCTGTCAGGTGTGAGATGATATACACAGACCTAGAGAAGAGAAAAAAGTTCCAGTCATTTGCCTTGACTCACCTCTCAAAAAAACTGATTAGGGAAGATGAACAACACATTCTATGTGCCTCTGCCTTGTTTGATAGAAACAGGTCAGGGGATCAAATCTTCAAGACTAAACAATGATATTCTGACAGAGATTTTGTATTCCAACCCTGATTTTTATATATCTCTGGTGTCCATCATTGTTGTAAATCAATGAGGAGCATATCATTGTACCAATGGATAAAAACTATTGAACCATAGGATTGTGCAACATATATTCTTCGAGTTATTATATCATTATCTTAGAATAAGTCTTGGTAAGTTTGGTATATGCTGGAAAATCAGTTATATAAACTTTGTGAGGTAGTCATGCCCCATATTATAAATATTATTAAATATAAATAAAATAATAATATCAATAATATAATAATTCTCTTAAAATTAGGAATAAATAATAATAAAGAAGTATATAATAATTATCCTAAAGGGGGTCATAATAAGTATTTATTATGGATATTTGGGTAATTAAAGAGAATGGTAAAGTAAGTAACCGTATTAATGGAGAAACCCTAAAATATAATAAATAATTAAATAATGGACCCTGGGGATTGGGTTATTTACAACAGATGGATTTGGAAATAATGAAAAAGGATAATCTCTCTTTGGTTGGTCTATATATAAAACAAGGCTTAATATTGTTGGATGAGTAGTAGACTGACGAATCGGGGGTGAGCTACTACTAAAGATGAAGTAGCAAGGTATACAGTTGGGTAGAGAGTTATCCCCCAGTTTTTGTTGCGGTTTTCTAGAATCTCCAGGTAAAGGATCAACGCATAACTAAGTTTATGAAGTTACTAGATTGCAAGTAAACTAAGTTCTTCAACACAGATAATTTACTCACCTCTCACCTCTCAATGCTTTATTGAAGAATCAATTATTATTTGGGTTAATTGTTAATAATTCAGTAGTAGATCTAGTTATTACACATGGGTGATTTTTTCTTGTATTCTCTTAAAAATATGGGGCATTACATATGGTATCAGAGCTAGGTTTCAACCCTCAACGCTTATGGGCCTTCACAATTAAGTTAGATAATTATAGAATTGTAGTTATGAAAATATAAATCTAGAATAAACATGAAAGTCTACTTGAGAGAACCCATGCAATAATCCATGTACATCTAGATCTATAACCGGTCTGACCACTTAGATTAAATTTTCCATAACACTCACTAAAATTATGCAAGGAGATTTAGAAGAGGAGATTTGTAGCATCTATCTCGATAATTCTCTGATCTGGGAAAACATTGCATTGTCAAAGACTCCAAACTCATGGATTTCCTCCCAATCTATTATGATCGATGCAAACAGGTTTGTATCACGTCCTCTTTTGATTTTCATTCATTGATGGGAGTTTTGCAATCTTATAGAAATTTAGGTAGATGCATAGAATTGTCTTAAAAAAACAAATCAACCAAAAATAACGTAATAAACGAAAACTAGGTTTATGGTTAAGATGAAATTCAACTTGTTGTATAATCAGCCCAAACCACTTTGTTTTGTAATTGTTCGATGGAATTCTAGTTGATAAATATTAACAAGATACACAAACTAGTAAGGGTCCCTTTTCAATTTTCATCTAAGGTTTAGAATGATTCTCATATCCACACAATTAAATGAACAAAACTTAGGGATATGCTTTGATCATGGACTAGTCTTCACCATTGCTAGTGATTGAACCTGGTTGATCTTATAATCATGTACTCGGGTTAAGTAACACCCATCTTCTGTGGGACTCATGTAGTGGTCATGTCAATTTGGAAATTGTTGCACCAATTTTTGTTTTTAATGGCCTCATAAATTATTAGAAACCTCACATAATGTTTGAATTTTGATAGAGGAATCTGGAAGAAATAAGTCTCGAGAACTCTAGCTAAAAACAATTAGGGTTCCCAACAAAAAAAATAAATAAATAGGGTACATACCATTGAGAGCACGAAAAGTGTAAGTTCGTTCCAAAAGAAAAAGTAAATGAAACATTTTGGTATGCTTAAGTTGTTAATATGTTTTCTATTGATATATGCATCTAATCTTTAGTTTTAACCTAGCTGCAACTACTTCTATTTTCATGGAAACCTCAATAATTCATTTCCTCCCTTCGGAGAATTTCATATGAGTTTTGGACTGGACAAACTAGGTTTGGCTTATTGGTTTCCAATTCATTTCCCATTAACACCCACATGGATTTGATAAAGAAGAATGCATCAATCAACCTTGACTTTGTCAAACTAGGTTTCATCTTCTTCGGTACATTTTCCATTTTCAATCTGAAAAGAATGTATCGAGGACCTGCGGGCTTCTCTACCTCTGAGATACATACCCATCTCATGAGGAGACCCTTTATTGGTTAAATATAGTGTTGTAAGTGTTATCTCAAATAATATCAAGGGGTTTACTCTTAAAACTCAAGTTCCTTGAACATCTTCATTATGTCATCATATAGTTTACATTACCGATTGTATTTGAAGCAATATCCTAATGTGCAGTTTCATTATCTTTTGTAATGGAATTGGAAAAACTGCTCTACTAAAGTCAATCCATCCTTGAACATCTCTAAATTCATATCCAAAATAGAAATGGGTTTCATGGCATATTCATTCTCTTACTCTACAATTTCCAGTAACTCTCCCTGATATTTTTCGATACGGATGGATCTAAGGAACATCAAAGAAGTTTTAGAAGTGTCCTAGGAGGCTCATAATGGCCTTAGAAGAAAGAGAAATGGAAAAAACAAAAGTTCCTAGAACTCCATTAAAACAGCATGATCACGAAAAGAGCATCGCAAGCTTTCCAATGGCGCAAACGTCTCGTCAAACAGAGTTACGGATCAAAAGTTATAAGTGGTCAAAGTTCTGGTCAACCCATCCCAGTCAGGAGGGATGAGTCAGCATCCATACGGATGATGTCAGCATCCGTACATCCTAGATATTTCCATGTGTCATTATGATGTCATCATGCCATGTGGCAGCACCAGAGGCTACCATGTGTCACTCAGATTTGGGGTTTTCAGGGTGCCCGTGGACTAGTGAAAAAGTGTCATGTGGCACCCCCAGGTGATGCCACGTGGCACCACCCAGAAGGTGCCATGTGTCCAATGCGATGGTGACATGGACAGTCCGGTACAGAGGTGACATCAGCATCTGGGTGGGCGAATAAATAGATGCCACGTGGCCCAATATGGAGGCGCCACGTGGCACCCCCGAAATGCACAATGTCACCCCGTGAACGAATAATTAAAAATATATATATATAACAGAACTCTGCCATATCTGGCAGTAGTTATTCTATATATAGCAAATCCACTATATTTAACCACTGCTAAATTTACTGCCAGATTCTCCACCAGTTTAGCAATAGTCCACCAAATTCGCCACCATATTTAGTCATTTTGCCAAAGTTAATCGCTGCCAAAACTACCGCTATATTTAGCAGGGGTGCGCACCAAAATGGTTGTAACTGTTTGCCAAAATGATGAGGGCCATGGGATTCGACCCTGAGACCTCTGCTAACCAACGACCTAAATTTAGCTCCATAACCAATGCACCAATGGACTTACTTATTGCATAACCGCCCATAAAGTGTACAAGAAGGGGTTTTCGGGCCAAGTTTGGGGTTATGGATTTGACACACCAGCGCATGGAGCACTAAGCGCATCCATACGACCTATACAGAATTCGTATGGAATGTACAGATTTTGGCATGCAAACCGAGGCAAGGTTGCCTCTTGGGTCCGAAAGTGCCCGACTCGGATCGAAGCATGGAGACAACCATTTTTAGGTAAATTAACGTCAGGAACACAGTGGTGGTGTTATTTTTATGATCTAAGAAAAAATCGAGCATCTTAATTCCAGAATGAGTCATTTATTGTAGATGCAGTGGTATGGTAACTGAGGCAGAGGTGTCTCTTGGGCCTGAAAGTGTCCAACTCAGATGAAGATGATTTGACAGTCATTATTAGGTAAAATGATGCCACGAACGCAACAGTGGTGTTTGTTTTCTGATCCGAGGAAAAATTCAACAGCTTAACTCCAGAATGAGTCATTTATTACAAAGGCAGTGGCATGGTAACCGAGGCAGAATTGTCTCTTGTGCTTGAAAGTGTTCGACTCAAATGGAGACGATTTTCCAATCATTTTTGGGTAATTCGATGATGCAAATCCAATGACGAGATCTATTTTTGCAGCAAAGCTTCAGAGAAGCAAGCTAAGTGTTGTAGAAGCCAATGTAAGCATGATTTTTATTATGTTGTTTTGTCATTAAATGTTGCAGCATAGCATGTGTGTTATAGGTTTGAAGGAGCAGAGAGAAGCTGCAGCAAGGCAACAAGATCAACTTATTCCTTCTATCTATTTGTTTATTATCTTCTTTCACATCAAATCAATCAGTTATATGTGACAAAGAAATTGTGCCACTTGCATGACAAGTGGCCAATGAAGCAGTTATGATTCTCATGATTTCGGGATCTTTTGTATGGGATGCATATTTATGCTTGGATCTGAGCAACAGATCTAAGGATTTTGATGAATCCATGTTGATGGGGTTCATATTTTATTGTTCATCTTTTTATGTATTGAGTATGTGGGAATGATGTCCATGTCAACATCATGGATGCCTCATGAGTAGAACTTGTGAAGATGATACATTCCTGATCACATTTTGATCTCTTGTTGTCATCACCGAAGAGGGAATTTGGCCTTACAACTTGTAAAGGAGAAACATCATTACATCGAGAAGAATAAAGTGGTCAGGCTTTGGAGAATGACCCGGAGAGGTAGCCCACTGCAAGGGTGAACTCCATTATCAAGTGAAGTGTCTTATCCATTATGTGTATGATGTTCTTGTGTTGTTTTTCCATGAATTTCCGCACATAGGATGTTAAAAGCAAGCATGAAATATTGCACATAAGGAAGACTAAAGAGGTTTTCATTCACTTCCAATTCAAGAACATAGACTTCAACTTTACCTTTAATTGCAAATTTCTCAAGTAAAATGATCTATTACTGACCCTTTTGAAGGAGTGACATAATCAACCAGTTATTGGAAACTTATCGCTCCCAGGTTAAGATCATTTTTGTTTGCACTCCCTATTAGTCTAGGAGGATCAAAGTGCTTCATTTGCATCAGAATGATTATTTCATATGATGATCCTAAGGTTTGTATTCTTTTTTTTACCACATTCTACTCATGTTTACACTAAGACAAGTTTTTTAGCTCCCTTATGCAAGTTGAGTGTCCAAATGACTCGCATTGTTTCCTTCAATTCTATTTGGTGTTCAACCCAAGATCAATAAGGAAAAGAGGTGCACTATAACATCTTGCTCTTGCACCAATTGAGAGAACTTATCCTTGAGGACACTTGCGTGCAAGTGATCCGTGTCCGTGTACTATTGGCTATTTCCATTATGGTTATGAAACATTGGATTTGATGTTATGCCATTTTTGTTATATTTACATTGATAGGTGCTATTGTTTGGGTTCTCCTAAGTGTGCAGGACTTTGGACATTGAGGATGGAGAGGCATTGATGAAACCCCTTGGACTCTGGATCAAGTCAAGGAGTGGACTGTTGCATTTGAATGTTGTTTATGTGACATATGTACATATGATTAGATGTTATGATGATTGATTATTATTGCTAACATGATTCGTTGATGAATGCAAGATGATGATAGATTACCTACCAAACTCACATTTGGAGTAGAGGGCTCATGCACGACAACCAGAGACATTGAGGGAGAGGCATGGTAGCATCTCTGCCACAACCTACTAGCACTCCCATCATGGCTCGAACTGTAGGTTAATGATTACCTAGGTCAAGAAGACCCACGATGTCATGAGGGAAGACTGTCATAGTCACTCACAATGATTCTAAGGGGACTTATTCCTTAGAGGACCTTAGTCTTCCACAAGATCACCTAGTGGAGTATTGACTCCAGGGGTTTGATGTCTACTAAATTTAGTCAAGAGGCGAGTGACACCCTTGGAGCACATAGTGCGTCTTGAAGGGAACGTCGTGCAAAAAAACAGAAAGGCGAGTAGCACCCTTGGAGCATGTAGTGTGTCTTGAAGGGCACGTCGTGCAAAGAAAATGGAATAGGTGAGTGGCACCCTTGGATCATTTAGTGCGTCCTGAAGAGAATGTCACGATTTCCATTGATAAGTTAATAAACCTAGTACCTAGAAAACTATGCCTCCTTAGGACCTAGTCATCCTTAAAATAGATGATGGTATGAGTAAAAATTTAATAACTAAAATTTCCCTTAAAAATTGTCGCCTATCTTAGGAAAATTAAAACCTAGGTCTAAGTAGAACATGTGGTAAAAAAAAAAATAACATGTAACAAGAAGGGGGGTAAGAAATTTAAACTTATTTATTAAAGTCAAAATTATAATGGAGGATTAAATTTATTAAAAGGAAAAATGGTTGTTTTATCTACAGTTGCTAAATTGAATTTTAGTTAAAAAGGAAAAAGGGGGAAACTTAAAAGAAAAATGAAACTTAAAAGAAAAAGGGAAACTTAAAGAAAAAGGGAAAACTTAAAGAAAAAGTTGAATGTCAAACTTAGTAAGGAATCTTTCTTTTGGAACTTTCTATTTATGAACTGAACTAGGAATTAAGTAAGGTGTAAGTCATTTAATAATTGTAAGGAAATTTTGGGACACCAAGGAGGGATTTTAGGAATGATTTAGGTGTGTGAGGGAAATAGGAATAATTGATTAATTAATAAAATTGATTTTCTTGTGCACCTAGGGGATCGGGCGACATGTGCACATGGGAGGTTTTTCGAAATTAATTAAATGAAAAAGGAATTTAATGAGAATTTGGGAAACTAATTACTTAAAAACTCTATAAAACGGATGGAGGAGGAGGAGGAGTATGGATCTCATCTTTTTGCGTAACGTTATGCTGCTCAAATTTTATCTTGACTGAACTTTCTCTTGTGGGAGTTGGGATACTCAGGTCAGGTAACGAGTGGTAGCTCGACCTTGCGAGGCGAGATGGGTGCTATCATTCTCTGGTATTGTGTGTGTGGCCCCTTTACATCTCGGGGGGTGCAGGGGGAATAAGAGTACCCCTAGCGTTGGCTGGGAGGAACCGGTGAGGTCACATTGGTTGGAAAGCGGGAGCTGGATGGAGCATGCACGAGACAATGACTTCGAAGCATTCGCATTTGGCTAAGGTACGCCTATTAAAGTTGTTACTTGCAATTAAATTTAATTTACACTTGTTTACTTAATGTACTCAGATGAATAATTCCTTGCCACGATCTTTCCTTGCATATATTCTATGGTAATTGTAATCCCCTTGTTGCTTGATTCATTCAAAATAACCCTTTCTATCCACAATATCCTTTACTTTTGATTTATTGTCAGAGTGACCCCGGACCCAAACCTTGCCTGCGCTCTTGTATCTCCTGCCTACATTTTCTTTGTTCCTTGATTGCGCTTTTATTTCATTATTTATTTCTCCACGGAGAAGATCTGGATGTAGATTTATGTTTTATCCGCTGTGTCATGATCCATAAGTTATTAGTCTCTTCCTGAGCAATCGGCCAGGAGCAGAATTGACTTTCTTCACTCCGGTGTTTAAGACTTATATTCAAATGCCTTGCTTTCCTGTGCATGGATAATAAGTGTAGGATGATTCCTCTGCCCAACGTTATTTGTAGCGAGGTCCTCTATGTTTTCCCTTGAGTTTTAATCTGATCACCCTATGTAATTACTTGAATTTTTGTCATGAGTTTACACCTTGTTTCAACCCTCACCTTACCCAACGTTTCCACTTCTTTGTGCATATGCTATCTTTGTTAGAAAGGATCTTATTTGTTATCTATGCATCATTCTAGTTATGGATTTTATTGTTCTTTAGTTATGGATTTCAATTTTTATTTACACAGCGTTCCAGTTACGGAGTTTTAATGTTCCTTAGTTATGGATTTTCTATGGTGATTTACACAACGATTTTATCATTACTCGTGCGTTTGATTGAGAATTTTATTTCTACTTCTACGAATTGAATAGAATTTGAAATTCACATTTTAATTAGCATTGAAATAGCAATTGAATTGGTGATTACATCGATTAGCTTTGAAATTCAATTAAAGCGAGTAACGAGAATAAAACAACTAGCATTGATTTAGCATTTGAACTTGCAATTTTACCATGACAATCCATTGTATAACTATAATCGTTGTTGTATATAATCGTTGTTGTATGAAACATGTATAAATCATACATAAATTGTTGTTGTATATAAATCTTTGATTCGTAAATCGTATATAAATCATGGCTATAAAAATCATGTATAAATCGTACCTAAATCGTTGTTGTATAAATCGTATATAAATCATGGCTATAAAAATCGTGTATAAATCATACAAAATCGTTGTTGTATATAAATATTTTTTGTGTGAATTGTATATTTACTGCAATTCAAATCGTTTTCCTATTTACTACAATAATTAAAATCATTGCCTTACTATAATTAAAATTGTTTGCCTTGATGCAACTGTATATTTGTTTTAATTAAAATCGGTTGCATGTTTACTACAGTAATTAAAATCGTTTTCCTTGGTGCAACTGCCCCTTCAATTTTTCCCAACCCTTGACAACACTGAGTGTAAGAGAATCATTTTTTGTTATCCAGCGGTTGACAATGCAGAGTTTGTTTGAGGATTGGCAGGAACACTCTAAATTTTCATATTTAATAGTTGCTTTATAGCCATGATGTTGGTGGCAATTATGTTGGTGAATTTCATCTTGCCTGTGGAGGTTTCCGTTTGGATTCAATTGTAAGGGATTATTCACTACATGATCTGACTCAGTGTTGACGATGGTGATTACACAACCATCAACCCATTCAAGTTGTTATTACCAATCTTATAACTTTTGCACCAAAAACTAATAGTATTTTTATACCAATTGTTTATAGATCAGCCCTTGACCTTCTCAACAATAAATCAATTGTTTATATATAGTAATTTCTTATTCATCAATCATATATATCAGTTTTTAACTTTGCCACAATTTCTTAAATGGTAATAGTTGCAATGAAAATGGATTAGTTGATTATTTGCATTAGTATGAGATTAATTGATTAATTGCTTAAATGATAATAGCTGCAATGAAAATGGATTAGTTGCTTATTTGCATTACTATGAGATTAATTGATTAATTTCTTGAATGGTAATAGCTGCAATGAAAATGGATTAGTTGCTTAAGTGCTTTAGTATTAGATTAATTGATTGATTGGAATGGTAATGGTTCCCTAGTTTGCACTTAGTCATAATAGTTTAACAACAAATGGTTATGGTTTATTTGGGTAACAGTTTAATGGCTTGTGCAAGATTATTGGTTGAAGGTTTAATAGTTTTTTTTAACTAAATTGTTTTTGTTAAACAATTAATTGGGTACCTTGTGCCTTGTGCCTTAGTTGAACGGTAAACGATGATTGGTCATGGTTGTTACACCACCTATGATTGCCTTGTAGGAAAACAAGAAACCCTTCGGTTAGTTGCACATTTTAAATTCGAATGATGTCACCTTGCATCTTGTTGAGTGGTGATTGGGTGCTTGGGTATAGTCTTCTTGTATTTTGACAGTTAATTGGGTACCCTAGCATGCCAAAGTTTTCTTGGGATATTGGTCTAGATCCATTATGTTTCACCTTGGTTACTGTCACACCCATCGCTTGTGACGGCATGATTCCTGATGAGGGGATCATTGTGTGCCCTGATGGACAGATGCAAATGATAACATAGTCAGAGTCTTGTGATTCCCGATGTGGGCGTATGGTTTATTGTAGTTGATATTGGTACTTGGTTCTATAACACCTTCATGTGATTAGTTTTTCTCGCCATAGAAGTTTCTAGTTACGGGTTTTCAAATTCGTTGTGTCGGGATTTTTTATGTTGTATTTTAGCTTGTAGGCATTCACTTGCTTGTGTCGGGTGGGTAGCTATTTTTTTTGTTTATCTAATTATCACATTTTTCGTCCAGTTGCACAATGTGATAGTATGTGGGGTCATTGTTTTCTATTTCCTGATTTTCATGCATTGTGTTCATCGTCAAGTTGTGTTGATTAATTATTGTCGTTGTTACTTTCCTACAAAAAACAAAAATTGTACTTGATTGCATCTTATGTAGTCGTAAAGACTGGGGTCATTACATATGGTATCAGAGCCAGGTTCAACCCTGCGACTGTGGATCTCCATGCTTTCCACTGCAAACCCTTGAGTAATAACCTAGCGCTAATTAAAACTTTAATGTGTTGATGCGGTGATCTTGATTAAAGTATGCCACAGAGGTATGCAACATGGTTCCATGGAAGGAGGTGTGACGCCTCCAGAAGTGTCTGCACCCTCGGAGACTAACCCCCAAGGATAAGAACAAGTCCTTGGCCTGGATTCGATTGCTGTAAGTGATGAAGATGGTTTGACAAGGTCCTTCCATCGAATGTCATAGGCCTTGATTCACCATCTGTTTTTAGATAAGGTCAGGGCACATATACCCCTGGGGGTCCGCAACGTACCCCCGCTAGTATCGTTAGCATTCACCGAGAACTTGAGAGGGATGCATTCTCAAGTCTATGAGTGTCACAGATGGCTCAACCGTCAAGGAATAGATGGATATCAAGGCGATGTGCTTCACGCTCTGTGATTATGACGTCTAGCATGAAGGTTCGCAGGGTGGTCTTTCAACTAAAGGGGAGCGCTCTTCTATGATGGAAGACGCTCCTGCCATGATTGAATATGGTCATCAAATATGTGTCATGGGAACTGTTTGAGGAACAGTTTTGGGAGAGGTATCTATCTGAGGAATTTATTGAGCATCAACTCAACGAGTTCAATGCCTTATGACATTGCGGTCGTACAGTGCTCAAGTACAAAGTCCGCTTTATGGAGCTAATTCGGTATGCTCCACACCTGAATACCAAGAAACTTAAGGTCAAAAGTTTCATGTTTGGCCTTAATGTCATCATTCATGCAAGGGTTAGGATTATGACGCTCCAAACCTTGCATGATGTTGTTCAGAAAGACCTCATAGCAGAGGAGGAGATTATCAGCAGGGTTCAGAGAAGAACTCTGGTGAGACCAGTAGGTCAGGGGTCATCCAGTGCGCTGCAACATCAAACACCAACTAGAAATTAACTAGGATATCGTGGTTTCTAGAGAGGATCCACTTTCACTACACCTTGATGAACAAAGCTTAGCAGGGGCCTCCTTACCATCGATAACCATACCCTTAGTATTTTGATAGATCTAGGTGCTACAGAGAGTTTTATCTCTGGTGTAGTGCTAAAAAGAATTAAGGTAAAGGCAGTTGAATAGGATGGGTTTAACTTTGTAGAAATGGCTTCAGGAGCCAACAAAAGGTTGGTGGGAAGGTTACGGGCTGTAGTCTTAACCTAGGAGAGTTTGTCACTAGGGCCAACCTATATGTCACAACCTTAGGGTTTTATGACATCGTGATCGATATGGACTGGTTGGAATCACATGAGGCGATACTCAATTGTAAGATGAAACAATTGAGCTTGGTCGATGATGAGGGTTAGAGATGGGTGATTGTAGGTCAAAACTAGGAAGTTTCCCTAAGGTTCATTTCTTCCTTGCAGATACAGAAGATCATGCTTAAAGGATGTAAGTCTTATGTGATCCTCGCATTAAACAAGAACGAAGTAGCGGAAAGTCTAGAACACCTTCTGGTGGTTAGAGAATTTGCATACATCTTCCCTGAGGAGTTACCCGGAATGCCACCTGAGAGGGAGTTGGAATTTACCTTAGACCTAAAACCGAGAACTGAACCAATAGAAAGAACGCCTTATTGGATGTCAACCTCGGAGTTACAGGAGTTGAAAATGAAACTGAAGGAGTTGTTGGACCTAGGAATTATATGTCCAAGTGTTTCACTGTGGGTTGCACCTGTTATTTTCATACTTAATAAGGATGGGTCGTGGAGACTCTGCATTAACTACCATCAATCGATCAAGGAAATGATCAAGAATCAGTACCCATTTCCAAGGATTAATGATCTGTTTGATCAAATGAAAGGCACGATGGTGTTTTCAAAGATCGACTTGAGATCCAGGTATCACCAATTATAGATCAAAGAGGACGAAATCCCTAGAACGCCTTTAAGACAAGGTTTGAATGTCACGAGTTTATTGTTTTATCGTTGGGATTGATAGACGTTCCAAGGGTATTTATGAGTTGTATGAATGAGGTGTTCCGCGAATTCTTGGACAAGTTCGTCCAAGTATTCATTGATGATATTTTTATTTACTCTCGGATGATGGAGGAACATGATGAGCACTCGCGCATGGTACTACAGTGTCTAATAGAGAAAACATTGTATGGGAAATTATCTAAATGATCGTTCTATCAATCAAAGATTTACTACTTAGGGAATGCCATATCTAGCAAAGGTATCAATGTGGATCCAACAAAAGGTTGAGGCTATTATGGAATGGGATGCATCGACGAGTGTCTCTGAAGTGTGTATCTTCATGGGTTTAGTGGGATACTATCGACAGTTCGTCGAGGGTTTTTCAAAGATAGAAAATCCAATCACGGAATTGCAGAAGAAGAGAAAGAAGTTTGTTGGGACCGAGAAATGCGTAGAGGCATTTTTGAGGCTCAAAGAGATGTGTACGACATAACTGATACTAAAGGTCCTGACATGGACGCAGACTTCTTGGTACGCACTGACACAATGAAGGAAGGATTAAGTGGAGTCTTGATGCAAGACGATCGAGTGATTTCTTACATCTCAAGAAATTTGAGAAGGCATGGGGAGAACTATGTGACGCATGATTTGGAGTGGTTAGCCATTGTTTATGCCTTGAGAGCTGGGAGACACTACCTTATTGGATGGAAATTCAAACTAAAAATGGACCATTGTGGACTACAACACATATTTACACAAAGCGACTTAAACGTGCGACAACAATGTTGGTCAGAATTTCTTAGCGAGTATGATTTTGAGATTACTTACATAAAAGGGACAGTGAACGGAGTGGTAGATGCATTGAGTCGAAGACCACACATATTTTTGGTGATGCCTCTTTAGACAAATCTACGTGAAAATATTCTAACTTTGAAACGCAACGATGAATGGTACAAAGAGGTCAAGGATTTTATTGGACAAAACCCAATGATGGTACCAAAATTTGAAGGATTTACTATGGACAATGATAGATTATTGATATTTAAAGGTCAAATTTACATACCCCCCAATGACGAGTTGAGGAGTTTGATCCTAAACAAGGCTCACAGAGCAGTGTACATGGATCACCCAGGAGTCACGAAGATGAGGGCAGACCTCAAACCCTTATTCTTTTGGAAATGAATGAAGGCAGATGTAGTCAACTATGTGACAAGATGTCTAGAATGTCAGTAGGTGAAGGCTGAACATAAACATCAAGCAGGATTACTACAGGCACACGGTATTCCACAATCAAAATGGGAGGTCATTTCTATGGATTTCATTGTTGGATTTCCATTGAAGGAAAGGAGACACGACTTTATTTTTATGGTAGTCGATACTTTGATGAAGAGTGGTGATTTTATTCCAATGCGTATGATGTATCAACCACCTGACATAGCTAGAATTTTCAACAGTGAGCTTGTGAGGTTGCATGGCGTGCCTAAGAGGATTATATCTGATAGAGGGTCGATGTTTACAAGATGATTTTGGACTAGTTTCCAAGAGGCCTTGGGAACCCAACTTAACTTTAGTACCACGTATCACCCAGAGACAGATGGGAAGACCAAAAGGAAAAACCAAATCTTGGAGGATATGTTGCATATGTACATTATGGACCAAAAAAAGCATTAGAAAGAGTTCTTTCCACTGGTAGAGTTTTCATACAACAACAGTTAACAAAGAACCATTAAGATGTCACCTTTTGAGTTTCTTTACGGGTGACCATGTCAGACACCTCTGATTTGGGATTGGCTTGAGGATAGGGTCCTAGTGGGACCAAAAGCAATCCAATAAATGGAAGATAAAATGAAAACAATAAGACAAAGTATTAAGGAAGCGCGGGATCAGTAGAAGAGTTATGCCGATGCGCATCGTGTCGATCGTAGTTATGAATTTGGCGATCGAGTCTTCTTGCAGGTGAAAATGCATAAGAGTTCAATCAAGTTTTGAAAGGGTTTTAAACTCTCTCCTAGGTTCATGGGACCTTTCAATATTGTGGAAAATAAGGGGCCCATGGCCTATCAACTAGCCTTGCCTAATTATTTGAGGTGTATGCATGATGTTTTTCATGTATTTGTTTTGAGACATTATATTAGTGATCTTATACATGTTAATGACATGAGTACCTTGCAGATATCTGACGAGGGTGCACTCACAATAGATCCAATCGGCATCCTAGAGCATCGGATTCGACAACTACATCGTCGAACAGTACATGAGGTCAAGGTCCGGTGGGACAACTATAGTCCACACTCGACGACCTAAGAGGATGCATACGATATGCGACAGTAGTTTCCATTTTTGTTTGATAGATAGACTTATGATATTGTCATACACTTTATTCGACACTTATATACTGTGAAACTTTGAGACGAAGTTTAAAACAAGAGGGGGTGTATGTAACATCCCGCTCTTGCGTCCATTGAGAGAACTTATCCTTGAGGGCACTTGCGTGCAAGTGATCTGGGTCGTTGTACTATTGTCTATTTTGATTATGATTATGAGACATTAGATTTGATGTTATGTCATTTTTTTATATTTACATCGACATGTGCTATTCGCTAGGTTCTCCTAACTATGCAGGACTTTGGAGATTAAGGATACAGAGGCATCGATGAAACCCCTTGGACTCTGGATCGAGTCAGGGAGTGGACTGTTGGGTCTAAATGTTGTTGATGTGACATATGTACTTATGATTTGATGTTATGATGATTGAGTATTATTGCTAGCATGATTCATTGATGGATGCAGGTTGATGATAGCTTGTCGAACAGACTCACATTTGGAGTAGAGGGGTCACGCACGACAACCAGAGACATTGAGGGAGAGGTGTGGTAGGATCCCTACTACATCCAACTAGCACTCCCTCCGTGGCTCGAATTATAGGTTAATGATTGCCTAGTTCGAGAAGACCCACGATACCGTGAGGGGATATTGTGAGGGTCACTCATGATGATTATAAGGGGCGCTCAATAAGGCAGGGGCCTTATTCCTTAGAGGATCTAGGTCTCCCACAAGATCACCTAGCAGAGTATTGACTCTAGGGGTTTGATGTCTACCGAATTCAGTCAAGAGGTGAGTGGCACCCTTGGAGAACATAGTGCATCTTGAAGGGAACGTCCCGCAAAGAAAACAAAAAGAGGCGAGTGGCACCCTTGGAGAACATAGTGTGTCTTGGAAGGAATGTCACGCAAAGAAAATGGAAAGAGGTGAGTGGCACCCTTGGAGCACGTAGTGCATCCTCAAGTTCACATTGTGATTTCCATTGATAAGTTAATAAACCTAGTGCCTAGAAAACTATGCTTCTTTAGGACCTGGTCGACCTTAAAATAGATGATGGTATGAGTAAAAAAAATTAATAACTAAAAGTTCCCTTAAAAATTGTTGCCCATCCTAGGAAAATTAAAACCTAGGTCTAAGTAGAACATGTGGTAAAAAAAAAAAAATAATAACATGTAACAAGAAGGGGGGTAAGAAATTCAAATTTATTTATTAAAGTCAAAATTATAATGGAGGATTAAATTTATTAAAAGGAAAAATGGTTGTTGTATCTACACTTGCTAAATTGATTTTTAGTTAAAGAGGAAAAAGGGGGAAACTTAAAAGAAAAATGAAACTTAAAAGAAAAAGGAAACTTAAAGAAAAAGGGAAACTTAAAAAAAAAAGGGGAAACTTAAAGAAAAAGATGAATGTCTAACTTAGTAAGGAATCTTGCCTTTGGAACTTTCTATTTATGAACTCAAATAGGAATTAAGTAAGGCATAAGTCATTTAAGAATTGTAAGGAAATTTTGGGACACCGAGGAGAATTTTTAGGAATGTTTTAGGTGGATGAGGGAAATAGGAATAATTAATTAATTAATTAAATTCATTTTCTGGTGAAACTAGGGGATCGGGCGACATGTGTATGGGGGAGGTTTTTCAAAATATATTAAATGAAAAAAGAATTTAATGAGAATTTGGGAAACTAATTACTTAAAAACTCTATAAAAAGGATGGAGGAGGAGGATTATGGATCTCATCTTTTTGCATAACGTTATGCTACTAAAATTTTATCTTGACTGAACTTTCTCTTGTGGGAGCTAGGATACCCAACTCGGGTAACGTGTGGTAGCTTGACCTTGCAAGGCAAGATAGGTCCTAGCATTCTCTGGTATCATGTGTGTGGCCCTTTTGCAGCTCGGGGGGTTCAGGGGGAAGAAGAGTACCCCTACCGTTGGTTGGGAGGTACCAGTGAGGTCACATCGATTGGAAAGCGAGAGCTGGATGGACTGTGCATAAGACAACAACATCAAAGCGTTCACATTTGGCTAAGGTACGCCTATTAAAGTTGTTACTGTTAAATTATGTACCAAGGCAAGTGTTTCTCTTCCCTAGGCCCTAAGGGGGAGAAATTGCCGAATATGGGTCTTAGTCAAATTAATTTGTGAGATGCAAATTAAAAGATAACTTTATGATTAAAGTG
>SNQJ01S0001488.1:54248-67559 GCA_010110895.2 Picea sitchensis | reverse complement strand
GAAACACAGTGCTGAGCAGATGCTGAAACACCAGGCTGTAGCATATGCTGATGCTGAAACACCGCTGTGAGCAGATGCTGAAACACCAGGCTGTAGCATATGCTGATGCTGAAACACCACTGTGAGCAGATGCCGAAACACCGATGTAGCATATGATGAAACAGTGCTGAAACTGAATTTGGCATTTAAATTTAGTAGAAAATTCAGTGAGACTGAAACTGGGTGGGATTTTGAAAAATTAACAGTTACTTGGAATTAAATTTAATTTACACTTGTTTACTTAATGTACTCAAATGAATAATTCCTTGGTATGAGATTTCCTTGCGTGTATTATATGGTAATTGTAATCCCCTTGTCGCTTGATTCATTCAGAGGAACCCTTTCTATCCCTAGTATCCTTTAATTCTAAGTTACTGTCTGTTTGCATGTAGCCGAAGTGACCCTGAACCCAAACCTTTCCTGTGCTCTTGTATCTCATGCCTGCATTTTCTTTGTTCCTTGATTTCACTTTTATTTCATTTTTTTATTGTCCATGGAGAAGATCTAGATGCAAATATGTGTTTTATCTTGTGTGTCATTATCCTTAAGTTATTAGTCTGTTCCCGAGTAGTCGGTAAGGAGCCGAATCAACTATGTTCACTTCGGTGTTTAAGACTTAGACTCAAATGCCCTGCTTTCATGTGCATGGATAATAAGTGTAGGATCATTCCTATGCCCATCATTATTTGCAGCGATATCCTCTTCATTTTCCCTTGAGTTGTAATCTCAACACCCTCTCTTTTTACTCGAGTTTTCATCGTGCGTTTACACCTTGTTTTAACCCTCACCTTAACCAATGTTTCCACTTCTTTGCGCATGCGCTATCTTTGTTAGACATGATCCTATTTGTTATCTACACAACATTCTAGTTATGGATTTATTGTTCTTTAGTTATAGATTTCAATTTTTATTTCCACAACGATCTAGTTATGGAGTTTTAATGTTCCTTAGTTATGGATTTTATATGGTGATTTCCACAACGAATTTATCATTACTCCTGCGTTTGATTGGGCATTTTATTTATACTTTTGTGAATTGAATAGCATTTGAAATTCACATTTTAATTAGCATTGAAATAGCAATTGAATTTGTGATTACAACGATTAGCTTTGAAATTCAATTAAAGCGAGTAAGGCAAATAAAATGACTAGCATTGATTTAGCATTTGAAATAGATATTTTATGATACCACTGTGATTTTACCATGAAAATCCATTGTATAGTTATAATTGTTCTTGTATAAAATGTGTATAAATCATACCTAAATCGTTGTTGTATATAAATCTTTGTTGTGTAAAATGTATAAAAATCGTGGCTGTAAAAATCGTGTATAAATCATACCTAAATCCTTGTTGTATATAAATCCTTGTTGTGTAAATCATATAAAAATCGTGGCTGTAAAAATCGTGTATAAATCATACAAAATCGTTGTTGTATATAAATCTTTGTTGTGTGAATTGTATATCTACTACAATTCAAATCGTTTTCTTGTTTACTGCAGTAATTAAAATCATTTCCTTACTATAACTAAGATTGTTTTCCTTGATGCAATTGTATATTTACTGTAATTAAAATTGGTTTCATGTTTACTACAGTAATTAAAATCGTTTGCCTTGCTGCAACTGTTCCTTCAATTTTTCCCAACCCTTGACAACGCTAAGTGTCAAAGAATCAATTTTTATTATCCAACTGTTGACAATGCAGAGTTTGTCTGAGGACTGACAAGAACACTCTAAATTTTCATATTTAATAGTTTCTTTATAGCCACGATGTCGGTGGTAATTATGCCAATGAATTTCATCTTTCATGTGGTGGTTTCCGTTTGGATTCAATTGTAACGGATTATTCTGATCTAGATTTATGCAGGAACACAATGAAATACAAAAATACCCATAAGCGTGGAGATGCAGTGGAAACAAAACTTCATTTCCTTAACAACGAATGACTAAAATATGCTTACAAACAGAATGGAAAAAAAATAGCTAGGGTGCTGGTAGCTTATCTCTGAGAAGAGATGTGGTGGCTACTGGCCTCTAAAATCTATGTTACAATGAGGCTCGAAGGCCTATATATTATTGAGAAAAAATGGAAAATCCTAAACATCCAAAAACCTAACCCTAGGAGATGAAACGCTAGAATATGGGCCCCGTTGGGGTAAATTGGTACATCAATTTCCTGAGGTCGTAACTTTGGCATACTATCCACATTTGATGCACATGATACATCATTAGAAATATCTATCTGAGGACTATACTACTAATAACGAATATCAAGTCCAAAACGAACTCATATTCATCGGAGCATTTGATGTCAAAAAACGTCGTTTAGGGCCTCAAAACGGCTCTAGAAGTTAAGGACCTGAAAAACTGCTAAAAATAGTAAATTGTGCTACAATTAAGGAAACTGAAAAAATGAAAGAAACAATTGTGTGGGTCCAAGTGGAATAGGCGGGTGGACACCAATATCCACCTGGATCATTCCTCCCCCCTTAGGAAGCAATGGTCCCCATTGCATTGAGTTCCTCCATTAGATGAGGAAACTTCTGTTGAATTTGGTCCCTGGTGAGCCACTTGCCCTAGTGAAGGAGTTGGCCTTCTTTGAAAACTCGATATAGCTGGAGCCTCTGCTGGTGGGTGTTTTTGATCTGTGTGTCCATAATTTGATCAGTTGTGGCTTGTTCCATGCAATCTGAGTTTAACTTCGTTGGTGTGAGTTGTTATCCCATGTCGGATGTGTCCAATATATGTGGAAAGTAGGGCTGAAGGCAGTCCACATTGAACAATGGGTGGAGACCAAGGAATGGTGGAATACTGATCTCAGAGTAATTGTCCCCTATAGCCTTAGTGATGATGTATGGCCCATATCGAAGCAGTAGAATCTTGTGGTAGGGTCCAGCGAGGCGCTCCTTTTGCAAATGTAGCCACACTTTGTTGCCCACCTGGAAGTTGTGTGGCACTCGATATTGATCATGTCGTTTCTTTTACTTAGCATTGGCTCTATCCAAGATGTCATGAACTTGTTGGTGGATGTGCTAAATGTGCTTAATGAAGTTGTTTGCCTTGTCAACCTCATACTGGACATGGGATGAATCATTATGAGTAGTCGCAAATGGCATGGCTACGTCAATGGGACATAGTGGCTTGAATCCCAAGCCCACTTGAAAGGGGTTGTGGTTGGTTGATCTATGGAGAGCTCGGTTGTAGCTCTGTTGTACATAGGGGAGGCTCTCATCCCATGTGCATGGATGCTTTGAGTTGTACATGCACAAAATGTGTACGATCATCTGGTTGACAACCTCTGTCTGGCCATCAGTTTGCGGATTGAAAGTTGTGGACTTGGTGATCTTGGTGTCCAACATCAACCAGAGGCTAGTCCAAAATGTACTAAGGAACCTACTGTCCCAATATGAGATGATAGACTGTGGGATCCCAAAGTGTAACCACACTTGTTCAAAGAAGAGTTTAGCAGTGTCTTCTGCTGTGATATTCTTCTTTCAGGCCATCATAATGGACATCTTCAAGAATCTGTCGATGACCACAAAAACATAGTCATTTCCATGCTTAGTAGAAGGAAGGCCTGACATGTAATCCATGGATATGGATTCCCAAGGTCGAATAGGTGTAGGAAGTGGAGTATAGAGGCCTTGATTCTTGATGGTTTGTCTGGAAATGGCACAAGAAGTGTAGGACTTGATGTACTTCCTGACATCCCGTCAAAGGTTCGACCAATAGAAATACTTTTGCAGTATTGCCATGATTTTCTCAACCCTGAAATTCCCTGCGATCCGACTGTAGTGCGCCTCCCAAATCATCTTGTCACACTCGCTTGAAGGAACACAAATGTGTCCCAGGTGACATAGCAGGGCATCCTAGAGGTGAAAATTAGGAAATTTCTTACCCTCCAAGAGCGTATTGTATGTGTGGCTGAATTTTGGATCACTTTTGTAGAGAAGAGGCTAATCGAAAGTCTCGTGCCCATAAGAGTTTAGCACCATGGTTAGCACCATGATAGGTGGTCGAATGAGGCAGTCTGCAACATTATTCATGATTCATTTCTTTTACTTAATGTTCAAATGAAACTGTTGCAGGTATGTGGACCACTTCTGATGCAAATCATTCTACAACTTCCATTGTGTCTGTATGAATTGCAAGGGTCGGTGGTCTATGTGGATGCCCGTTTCCATTCCCAAAATGTAATGCTTCCATTGTAGGCAAGCTTGCACAATGGAATACATCTATTTTTCATAAGTGGGATAGTTCCAGACTATGTCGAAAAGTGTCTCACTGTTACATGCCACTGGATGCCCCTGTTGAGTAAGGATCACCCCAATAGCATACTTAGAGGCATTTGTATCGATCTCAAATTGTTGTTGCAAGTCTGGTAATGTGAGTATTGGTGTAGAGAAGAGGTGATGCTTCAACTCTTTGAACGCCTTTTGTTGAGATTCAGACCAAAATAATTTTTCTTTCGCTCCTCCCTTGGTGACTTGACTCAAGGGCCAAGTGATATGAGAGAATCCCAACACGAACCTGCAGTAGAAATTGGCAAGACCCAAAAAGTTGTGGAGCTTTGTTAGGGTGGTTGGTGCTGGCCAATCCTGAATGACTTGGATCTTGGTTGGATCCACATGCACCCCCCGCTCATCAATAATGTATTCCAGATATTGAATTTGGGTCATGCCAAAAGTGCACTTCTCCAAATTGGCACACAACTTGTGTTGTTGCAGTGTTTGGAGGACTTGTTGGATGTGGTGGAGGTGATATTCCCAAGTCTGGTTGAATATCAGAATGTCATCCAAGTAAACCACTACAAATGAGTTGGTGAATGGTTTCAAGGTGTCGTCCATTAGCCTCATGAAGGTTGTAGGGGCATTCATCAACCCAAAAGGCATGACCAACCATTCAAAAAGGCCCTCATTGGATTTGAAGGCAATCTTCCACACGTCAGAGAGTTCGATTGGTACCTGATGATACCTAGAATTCAAGTCGATCTTGCTGAAATATTTCTCCCCCTTGAGTTGGTCTAGAAGGTCATCAATCTGTGGGTTCGGGTACCTATTCCGGAAAGTGATCTTGTTCAACGCATGATAGTCAATGCATAGTATCCAAGTCCCATCCTTCTTCTACACCAGCACGATTGGGCTCCCACTTGGCGATGAACTGGGTTGGATGTGACCTTTCTGCAACAACTCCTAAATCTGCCTCTTGATTTTGTCATTCTCCAGAACAGAGCGTCGATAGATTGGTCCATTTGGCAGCGACACACCTGGGTTCTGATCAATGGGGTGCTTGACCTAGCAGTGTAGAGGCACCCCTATGGGGGAGGTGAATATGTCCTCATACTCCTCCACAACCTTATCCATCTATTGTTGTCGTGCAGAGGGGCCCTGTCTGGAGGTCTTGGCCACAATCTTCTTCTTTCCCTGAGGGTGGATCATCAGGAAAACAAATTTCCTCGTTTTGGAAATGAGCTTACTACATTGTTTTTCAATAACCAAAGAGATGGATGTAGGCGGTGCTATTTCCGGTATCCTGTACAACTTATTTCCCAAAGTAATAATAACAACACGAGGCCTAGACTCATACACACCATGTCACTTCCACATGTATGGTTGACCTAATAATACATCAAAAACATCAAGAGGATTAATTTCACATAACACCTCATCCGTGAAGGGCTTGATGTTGTATGGAAGGCGACATTGTTAGCTGACGCAGAGGTCCTATCCTTGGTGGAGCCACCCGATGGTGTATGGTTTTGGGTGTGTTGTGGTTGGAAAGCCCAGTTGTTTCACGACCTCTACTAAGATGAGGTTCTCTGGCTCCCACTATCGATAATGAAATGCAACTGGGAACCCTTTACCCACATCTGGAAATGGAAGAGGTGCTTCGCTTCCTCTTGATATTTTTGTTCCTTCTTCTGGATCTTCATAGTGGCAACAGTGGCGTTGGGCTCCGCATCAATAATTTGCTCCCCCCTATCATTTCCCTTGTTGGGTTCTGATTCAGAGTCAGATACTGCATCTGATTCATAAGCCATCAACTCGGCTACCAGTGACTGCTTGGCCCGACACTCACTTGTGTTGTGAGTGGAGATCTTATGGAAGTCACACCACTTCCCCGTGTCCTTTTTTGGATTCGTGGTGTTGTTCTTTGTTTGTGGCTTTGGCGGGTTGTCCTGGGCTGCCCCTCCTTGGCTTGGTCCTTTTTTCAGTGGCTTGGGGGTACCTTTCCCTTGCTTCTCATTCACAGACCCAAAGTCTTGATTCTTCTGTTTGAAATTCTGCTCAATATTGGCAGCATACCCGTATGTCGCACCAAGCGAGGAGATGTCGAGGAACTCCATTTCCTCTTGATTGTATCTATGAAGACAACTGTGGTACTTTAACACCAAATGTTTCTCTAAATCTTTGATACCCAAATTTGTGAGTAGGGTATGAAACAGATTCGTCAGCTCATGCACATCTTGTTGGTCAACTGAGAGGGGGGGTGAATCAGTTGTTACCTTGCTTAAACAATTTATACTTATTTTAAATTCTTTGCAGACACACTTAATGACATTCACAATAGTGTTGAGATGTAAGCAATAGCATATTCACCATTAGTCGCACACATGTGCTACATAGAGATAGATATTTCCTGAGGAAACCCGTAAAGGGTAAAAACCTCTTCTTTTTTATATGATAAGTAATATTTACATTCTTTACATTATCATACATATGAGCACCAACTCATAATGAGGCTGCAACCTTAGTTTTTCAAGCTGCAACTTGCTGAGAGCACCAACTCTCTGTTTTTCTCTAACACCCACTAGAAGGACGCACCAACTCCGTGGATTCTCTAGCACCAACTAGAAGGAAGCACCAACTCCCTGGTTTCTCTAGCAAAAACTAGAAGGAAGCACCAACTCCCTGCGCTCAAGCACCCACTTGAACCTCCGAGGATACCAGTCCTCCCTAGCACCTCCCTTCCACCCTAGATTATCAATATGAAATACTGAAACCAATTACAATGATATAGTGTTCAATAACAAGTTACCAATCTCATCACTATTCTACAAGATTTTGCTACTCAGTCTTCCTCACTGTCTTCCAGCATGCATCCACTGCCCATTTTGTTCTTCAGCCTTTTGCTCTATGTGCCATTCCCATTCAATGCACCTTTTTTTTCCTATCCATTTCAATTGCTGCACCACCTTTTTACTTCCTCACACATGCATTACTTCACCTCAGCAACAACAACCTCATCACTTCTCTGTGTCGTGTACTTATAGCTTCTGTGCACCTTGTGTATGCAATATTCACCATGCCTCTGCATGCTCACTCCACACCAATCTCCTCCACATATTGAGTGCTTTGCTTGATCATCATCGCGACTCTTCAACTTCTTTGGCAGTTTTCCCCACGCGTTCAGCATCACTAGGTGTTCTATCTAAATTTCTCAGCTTCTCTGGCAGTTGAGGCTCTTTGTCTTCTCTATCTTCGATGAGCTTATCCTTTCTATTTTCAGCTACAGACTTCAATCCCCTTCCATCTGTCAATCGCCTGTATCAATAGTCCTCAATCCACTGGAAGATTCCTTGAGACTCCTCATCTTCTTTGGCGATCACACTGAGTCCTCTTCAAGTCCTCTGGCAGAGACCGTCATTTGTCTCTAGCTGTTACACTTAGAAGTGAAACAATATCCCTATGATCTTATGCAACTTCACCTGCACCGTTGGATTGAATTCATATAATCTTGCATTTATTTTTCCATTTCGCACTTCGGCATTTCAGGATCCTCGTGGTAAATATTTCGTTACTCTCCATGTATCGATCCCCGAAACTCCAAAATGGAGCTTATCTCCACTAGGTCCTTCCTCCATGTGACCATAGGCCAAGACCAAGCGCTTGTCTAGAAGGTGCTTTTCACGATTTCGCATTTCAGCATTTCAGGACTCGTGATGTTGAGAGTCTCTGACCTCTCCATCTCCCGGTAGCCAAAATCCTGGTCTCCAATACATTGAAAAGGGAGTCGGATCAATGGTCCACAATCTCTTTGAACCAACGGCTCAGATCATTTCTCGATTTCGTATATCACGATTTCGACATTCCTGTGGTGAATGCTTTTGATGCTTCCAACTCCCGATCCGTGAAACTCTGAAATGGAGTGGGATCAATGATCCAGATCAAACCTTGATCTGACGGCTCAGATCATTTCACGATTTTTCATATCTTGATTTTGGCATTCCTATGGAACTATTTCTTGCCTCTTCAAGTCGCGATTCAGGAAACTCTGAAATAGAGTGGGATCAACGGTCCAGATCAAACCTTGATCTGACAGCTCAAATTATTTTGCAATTTCGCATATCGCGAGTTCGAGAGGTGAAAGGCTGGAGCCTTTGATATTCTAGTCAGTGAAATGACGATCTTTTTCCATGTGTCCTATGGACCCAAGCATCCATATTTTGTCGTGATTTTGACACTTCACAGGCCTTCTTCATGCCTGATCAACGGTCCACAATCCTTGGTGACTCGACAGTCCAGATCTCTTTGTGATTTCGCATATCGTGATTTCGGGACTCCTATTGTAAAGAACCTGGACATTTCCATTTCCCGATATCCAAAATCCCGATAGCCAAAACTCCGAAATGGAGTTTGACCAATACTTCAATCTTGGCATTTTTGTTGCGCTGCTGGTCTTCCTGAACTTATTGACTCTCTGTGAGTTGTGTTGCTGGTCTTCCTGAAATTACTTTTGTTCCTATTTTTCCATCAATGCCATCAATGACAGGAATAATATGATCTTGACATAGGAATAATCTGATCTTTCCATCAATGACAAGAATACTCTGCCTGTTAACCATGCTGACCATCATCCTCTGCCTTTTGTATGAAAACATGCCAACACATATTGGTCCCTTTGTTGCCACAACATAGTCCATTGTATTCATTTTTCCTCATAGCTCCCCATGGGATAATATTGTTCCTTGATGTCATCTCGAAATGAATTCCAAGTGGGTGCAGCCAAGAACGGAGAGGGTTCCCCCTCACCCTGTTTCTCCCAGTAGGTTTTTAACCAGTCCTTGACATGGGGGGCAGATTTAAGGATAGAAAAAATAATCCTTTATCGGTCAGAAAAGTCATGAACCGATAAATATCCTTCTAATAGATTCAACCATCTATCTACAACATCTGCATCTATTTTTCCCTCAAATATGGGAATGTCAAAGTTTACTTGTACCTTAAAAGGAGTGGCGCCTCTAGAGTGGTTCCTGGATGTAGATGTGCTTCCAGTGGGCAGTCGTTGAAGGATCTCAAAAAAAAATTCCATCATCCCTTTCCTTTGTTTCTCGAGGACCTCCTAGAGCAATAATTTGATAGGATATCCTGCTCCCTCATCTTTATTTTCTTCCCCCATGGGGGGTCGTGAGGGTTTATGAGTTTGATCTTGCAACGGTTCAACCAGATCGAGCCCCAACTCCTTATACCCCGGCCTTGTTGGGGACATGAAAAGAAGGATCAAGAAAGAGAAAACTTCTCTGATACCACTGACATGGATTTATGCAAGAACATAATGAAATATATAAATACCCATAAACGCAAAGATGCAGTGGAAATAAAACTTCATTTCCTTAACAATAAATCACTGAAATATGCTTACAAACAGAATGAAAATAAAATATCTAGGGCGCTGGTAGCTTATCTCTGAGAAGAGATGTGGCGATTACTGGCCTCTAAAATATAATTTACTATGAGGCTCGAAGGCCTATATCTTATTGAGAAACAATGGAAAACCCTAAACATCCAAAAACCTAACCCTAGGAGATGAAACACTAGAATATGGGACTCGTCGGGGTAAATTGGTACATCAATTTATTGGGGTCGTAACTTTGGCATACCATCTCCGTTTGATGCACATGATACATTGTTAGAAAGATCTATCCGAGGACTACACTGCTGACAATGAATATCAAGTTCAAAACAAACACTTATTCATCAGAGCATTTGATGCCAAAAAACTTCGTTTAGTTCCTCAAAACGGATCCAGAAGTTCAGGACCCGAAAAACTGCTAAAAACAGTAAATTCTTCTACAATTAAGGAAACTAGAAAACTGAAAGAAACAATGGTGTGGGTCCAAGTGGAATAGGCGGGTGGCCACCAATATCCACCTGCATCATATTCACCGCGTGATTTGGCACAATGTTGACAGTGGTGATTACACAACCATCAACCCATTCAAGTTGTTATTATCAGTCTTATAACTTTCGCACCAATAATTAATTTTATTTTTATACCAATTGTTTATAGATCATCCCTTGAACTTTGCAACAATAAATTAATTGTTTATATATAGTAATTTATTATTCATTGGTCGTATATATAAGTTTTTAACTTTTCCACAATAGATTAAATTGCTTAAATGGTAATAGTTGCAATGAAAATGGATTAGTTTCTTATTTGCATTAGTATGAGATTAATTGATTAATTGCTTAAATGGTAATAGCTGCAATGAAAATGGATTAGCTGCTTATTTTCTTTAGTATGAGATTAATTGATTAATTTATTAAACGAAAATAGCTGCAATGAAAATTGATTAATTGCTTAAGTGCTTTAGTATTAGATTAATTGATTGATTTCAATGGTAATAGTTCCCTAGTTTGCACTTAGTCATAATGGTTTAACAGAAAATGGTTATAGTTTATTTGGGTAACAATTTAATGGCTTGCGCAAGATTATTGGTTGAAGGTTTAATAGTTTTTTTTAGCTAAATGTTTTTTGTTAAATAGTCAATTGGATACCTTGTACCTTGTGTCCTAGTTGAATGGTAAATGATGGTTGGTCATGGTTGTTACACCACCTATCATTTCCTTGTAGGAAAACAAGAAACCCTTCGGTTAGTTTCACATTTTAAATTCAAATGATGTCACCTTGCGTCTTGTTGACTCATGATTGGGTGCTTGGGTATAGACTTCTTGTATTTTGACAGTTAATTGGGTCCCCTAGTGCGCTAGATTTTTCTTTGGTTATTGGTCTAGATCCATTATGTTGCGCCTTGGTTACTGTCACGCCCATCACTTGTGATGACATGATTCCTGATGAGGGGATCATTACGTGCCCTAATGGATATATGTGAATGATAACATGCCCGAACTCTTGTGCTTCCCTATGTGGGCGTATGGTTTGGTGTAATTGATGTTGGTACTTGGTTCTATAACGCCTTCATGTGATTGGTTTTTCTCGCCATAGAAGTTTATAGTTATTGGTCGTTGAAGTCATTCTGTTGGGATTGTTGATGTTGTCCTTTAGCTTGTAGGCCTTGACTTGCTTGTGTCGGGCGGGTAGCCATTTTGTTTGTCTATGTGATTATCGCATGTTTCATCCAATTGCACGATGTGCTAGTATGCAGGGTCGTTTTTGTCTATTGCCTGATTTGTGTGCATTGTGTTCATCGTCAGGTTGTGTTGATTAATTATTGTTTTTTTTACTTTCCTTCAAAAAAAAAAACTGCACTTGCTTTGTGTCTTATGTAGTCGTAACGACTAGGGTCGTTACATACACACACATGTACGAGATAGCTACAAATGAGGTACATCATTTTTTATTCCCTTATGGTCATGTGAATATGGTTACTATGTATATAAAGTGCATTGATGACATGGAACTTGGAACCATATTTTATTCCTCATGCATCCATGAGAAGAAACAACTAATGAAATGGTCCCTTGGTAATAACATGAGAGTTACACATGATGTTGAAACTCTTAAATCCAAGGTTGATTAGTTATACAAGAACAAAATTTTGATGAATATAAATGATTCTGTATATGCCAATAATTATTTAGCAAAACATGATCATATATGGATTGACATTTTTGCTTATGTAATGGTAAAGTGTTGGATTTCACTTGCATGTGACTATTTGAATGGTGAAACTTGCTAGGAGGAGTGCTTGCATGATTGAGTGGCTTTATGCCTCAACACATAAACTAATTAAATTGCCATCTTCTCAAATAAATATGAAATGGATTAAATGTGAAACTTGACATTAGATAGGGTGATTATATATACCCAAAATACCAAGTTGACCTAGACTCCACCATTGCAAAGGCAGGGTATTCATGACAATGAACCCCACAACACTCATACATTTGGTGCAAGTGAGCCACATATGGTTTCATCTTATGTTAAAGGGTAACTTATATAATGTAGATTCCATTTTATAATGAGTCTATTTTTATTTCTGAAAAAAAAAAAGGAACCACTCATACGTTTTCCAATCTAAAACTTGCTAATTTAAACCTTGTCAAGAGAATTTTTTCTGTAGTAACATATTGAATGAGGCTACTCATATTATTAGAAGAATTTATGATTTCAAATCCAACCTATTATTGAAATTGTCCCCTAAAGGAATATAAAGGTCTATCTAAACATATTTCTATTCAATGGCTAGATGATTTACCATCAAATAATGGATGGTTAAGTGATGCAAGAGCATCCTTGGTAGTTTAGTTATGTTGGATGGATATTACTTTCATTGTAGATATCCTAAATTAATATTACTCTCAATGTAGTTGGTTGTCTTTCATGTTTTTCTTATTTTGCAGTTGTGAGCTTGCATATAAATGCAATCTACCTCTGTGTTAATCCTCAACAATCTGGAATTAACGATCACGGTCTTCATAGCCTTTTGGAGTATTAAACTCAATAATAACAAGGGAATGCTAGGAATGAATAGGCCATAGATATCAAATATTTAAAATCTTATTTTTTTTATGTTTCCATAAGTGAATGCCTCCTTCCTTGTTTTTTTGTGTACGAAACACAACACAATGCACCCATCTCTTAATTTATCACATGTATGCAAGTGGGAAAGAAAGCAATGGTTTCTTTCAGGGAGTGTGTTATCTTTGAAAAACAAATTGTTTGTTATTAATAGAAAGTAACCTAAATTTAAAATATGATACAAGGATTGAGACCAGAGTTAATAACTCACACAATCATGAGAAAAGTGAGTTAATGAAAATCTATCAATAATTAAGTGACTCAATGACATGAGTAATTTTATTGGTTGACCTTGCGTCGAGGATTTAGTTTCTTGAGGAGGGAAGGAATGGTGATACAACTAAATGAACAAGTTGAAACAAATAGAGCTACCTTGAACAATATCTCTTCGATGTGCATTAATGTTTATTTTCCATGCTATCTAGTGAGTTAATTATGATTAAGTTTCTTAGCTAAAAATAATTATTGCAACAAATAATGTAGTGTCAATTGGATAAATTTATGACATT
>SNQJ01S0001488.1:43630-54198 GCA_010110895.2 Picea sitchensis | reverse complement strand
TGATTCAAAGTGCTATTTCTGTTGCTATTTCGTGAATCATTTCTGTGTATTGTGAAGATTATGCTGGATATTTTACTGTTATTCTGTTATTTCTAGCATTTCGTTTCTGTTCTGCATATTTTATATATCTGGTATCTTGCAAGAAGGAAGGATCGACATGTAATCCATGGATATGGATTCCCAAGGTCGAATAGGTGTAGGAAGCGGAGTATAGAGGCCTTGATTCTTGATGGTCTGTCTGGAAATGGCACAAGAAGTGCAGGACTTGATGTACTTCCTGACATCCCGTCAAAGGTTCGACCAATAGAAATACTTTTGCAGTACTGCCATGATTTTCTCAACCCTGAAATGCCCAGCGATCCGACTGTAGTGTGCCTCCCAAATCATCTTGTCACACTTGCTTGAAGGAACTCAAATATGTCCCAGGTGACATAGCAGGGCATCCTAGAGGTGAAAATTAGGAAATTTCTTACCCTCCAAGAGCGTATTGTATGTGTGGTCGAATTTAGGATCACTTTTGTAGAGAAGAGGCCAATCGAAAGTCTCGTGCCCATAAGAGTTTAGCACCGTGGTTAGTGCCATGATAGGTGGTCGAATGAGGCAGTCTGCAACATTATTCATGATTCATTTCTTTTACTTAATGTTCAAATGAAACTGTTGCAAGTATGTGGACCAATTCTGATGCAAATCATTCTACAACTTCCATTGTGTTTGTATGAATTGCAAGGGTCGGTGGTCTATGTGGATTCCCGTTTCCATTCCCAAAATGTAATGCTTCCATTGTAGGCAAACCTGCACAATGGAATACATCTATTTTTCATAAGTGGGATAGTTTCGGACTGTGTCGAAAAGTGTCTCACTGTTACATGCCACTGGATGCCCCTATTGAGTAAGGATCGCCCCAATAGCATACTCAGAGGAATTTGTATCGATCTCAAATTGTTGTTGCAAGTCTGGTAATGTGAGTACTGGTGCAGAGAAGAGGCGATGCTTAAACTCTTTGAACGCCTTCTGTTGAGATTTAGACCAAAATAATTTTTCTTTCGCTCCTCCCTTGGTGACTTGACTCAAGGGCCAAGTGATATGAGAGAATCCCAACACGAACCTGCGGTAGAAATTGGCAAGACCCAAAAAGCTGCAGATCTCTATTAGGGTGGTTGGTGCTGGCCAATCCTGAATGACTTGGATCTTGGCTGGATCCACATGCACCCCCCACTCATCAATAATGTATTCCATATACTGAATTTGGGTCATGCCAAAAGTGTACTTCTCCAAATTGGCACACAACTTGTGTTGTTGCAGTGTTTGGAGGACTTGTTGGATGTGGTGGAGGTGATCTTCCCAAGTCTAGTTGAATATCAAAATGGCATCCAAGTAAACCACTACAAATGAGTTGGTGAATGGTTTCAAGATGTCGTCCACCAGAGTCATGAAGGTTGTAGGGGCATTCATCAACCCGAAAGGCATGACCAACCATTCAAAAAGTCCCTCCTTGGATTTGAAGGCAATCTTCCACACATCAGAGGGTTCGATTAGTACCTGATGATACCTAGAATTCAAGTTGATCTTGCTGAAATATTTCTCCCCCTTGAGTTGGTCCAGAAGGTCATCAATCTATGGGATCAGGTACCTATTCCGGAAAGTGATCTTGTTCAATGCCTAATAGTCAATGCATAGTATCCAAGTCCCATCCTTCTTCTACACCAGCACGATCGGGCTCCCACTTGGCGATGAACTCGGTCGAATGTGACCTTTCTGCAACAACTCTTAAATCTACCTCTTGATTTTGTCATTCTCCAGAACAGAGCATCGAGAGATTGGTCCATTTAGAAGCGACATACCTGGGGTCTGATCAATGGGGTGCTTGACCTAGCAGTGTAGAGGCACCCCTATGGGGGAGGTGACTATGTCCTCATACTCCTCCACGACCTTATCCATCTATTTTTGTCATGCAGAGGGGCCCTGTCTGGAGGTCTTGGCCACAGTCTTCTTATTTCCCTGAGGGTGGATCATCAGGAAAACAAATTTCCTGGTTTTGGAAATGAGCTTACTACATTGTTTTGCAGTAACCAAAGAGATGGATGGGCGGTGCTATTTTCGGTATCCTGTACAACTTATTTCCCAAAGTAATAATAACAGCACGAGACCTGGACTCATACACATCATTTCACTTCCACATGTATGGTCGGCCTAATAATACATCAAAAACATCAAGAGGATTAATTTCACATAATACCTCATCCGTGAAGGGCTTGATGTTGAATGGAAGGCGACATTGTTGGCTGACACAGAGGTCCTGTCCTTGGTGGAGCCACCCGATGGTGTATGGTTTTGGGTGTGTTGTGGTTGGAAAGCCCAGTTGTTTCACGACCTCTACTAAGATGAGGTTCCCTGGCTCTCGTTGTCGATAATGAAATGCAACTGGGAACCCTTTACCCACATCTGGGAATGGAACAGGCGCTTCACTTCCTCTTGATATTTTGGTTCCTTCTTCTGGATCTTCATAGTGGCAATGGTGGTGTTGGGCTCCGCATCAATAATTTTCTTCCCCTTGTCATTGCCCTTGTTGGGTTTTGATTCAGAGTCGGATCCTGCATCTGATTCAAAAGCCTTCAACTCGACTACCAGTGACTGATTGGCCCGACACTCACTTGTGTTGTGAGTGGAGATCTTATGGAAGTCACACCACTTCCCTGTGTCCTTTTTTGGATTCGTGGTGTTGTTCTTTGTTTGCGGCTTTGGAAGGTTGTCCTGGGCTGCCCCTTCTTGGCTTGGTCCTTTTTTTGGTGGCTTGGGGGTACCTTTCCCTTGCTTCTCATTCACAGACCCAAAGTCTCGATTCTTCTGTTTGAACTTCTGCTCAATATTGGCAGCATACCCGTATGTCGCACCAAGCAAGGAGATGTCGAGGAAATCCATTTCCTCTTGATTGTATCTATGCAGACAACTGCGGTAATTTAACACCAAATGTTTCTCTAAATCTTTGATACCCAAATTTGTGAGTAGGGTATGAAATAGATTCGTCGGCTCATGCACATCTTGTTGGTCAACTAAGAGGGGGGGGTGAATTAGTTGTTACCGTGCTTAAAAACTTTATACTTATTTTAAATTCTTTGCAGACACACTTAATGACATTCACAATAGTGCAGGGAAGTAAGCAATACCATATTCATCATCAGTCGCACACATGTGCTACACAGAGACAGATATTTCTTGAGGAAACCCGTAAAGGGTAAAAACCTCTTTTTCTTTATATGATAAGTAATATTTACATTCTTTACATTATCATACATATGAGCACCAACTCATAATGAGGCTGCAACCTTAGTTTTGCAATATGCAACTTGTTGAGAGCACCAACTCTCTTTTTTTCTCTAGCACCCACTAGAAGGATGCACCGACTCCCTGGATTCTCTAGCACCAACTAGAAGGAAGCACCAACTCCCTAGTTTCTCTAGCACCAACTAGAAGGAAGCACCAACTCCCTGCGTTCAAGAACCCACTTGAACCTCTGAGGATACCAGTCCTCCCTAGCACCCCCCTTCCACCATAGATTATGAATATGAAATAATGAAACCAATTACAGTGATATAGTGTTCAATAACAACTTACCAATCTCATCATTATTCTGTAAGATTTTTCTACTCAGTCTTCCTCCCTTCCAGCATGCATCTGCTGCCCATTCTGTTCTTCATCCTTTTGTGCTCTGTGTGCCATTCCCATTCAATGCACCTTTTGTTTCCTATCCATTTCAGTTGTTGCACCACCTCTTTACTTCCTCACACATGCATTACTTCACCTCAGCAACAACAACCTCATCACTTCTCTATGTCTTGTACTTATAGCTTCTATGCACCTTGTGCATGCAATATTCACCATGCCTCTGCATGCTCACTCCGCACCAATATCCTCCACATCTTGAGTGCTTTTCCTAATCATCATCGTGACTCTTCATCTTCTTTGGCAGTTTTCCCCACGCGTTCAACATCACTGGGTGCTCTATCTAGATTTCTCAGCTTCTCTGGCAGTTGAGGCTCTTCATCTTCTCTGTCTTCAATGAGCTTACCCTTTCTATTTTCAGCTACAGAATTCAATCCCCTTCCATCTGTCAATCGCCTGTATCAATAGTCCTCAATCCACTGGAAGATGCCTTGAGACTCCTCATATTATTTGGCGATCACACTGAGTCCTCTTCAAGTGCTCTGGAAGAGACCGTCATTTGTCTCTAGCTGTTACACTTAGAAGTGAAACAGTAACCCTGCGATCTTATGCAACTTCACCTGCACCATTGGATTGAATTCATAGAATCTTGCATTTATTTTTCCATTTCGCACTTCGACATTTCGGGATCCTCATGGTAAATATTTCATTACTCTTCATGTATCGATCCCCGAAACTCTGAAATGGAGCTTATCTCCACTAAGTCCTTCCTCCACGTGACCACAGGCCAAGACCAAGCGCTTGTCCAGAAGGTGCTTTTCGCGATTTTGCATTTCGGCATTTCAGGACTCCTGATGTTGAGAGTCTCTGACCTCTCCATCTCCCGGTAGCCAAAATCCTGGTCTCCAATACATTGAAAAGGGAGTCGGATCAATGGTCCACAATCTCTTTGAACCAACGGCTCAGATCATTTTGCGATTTCGCATATCGCGATTTTGGCATTCTTGTGGTGAATGCTTTTGATGCTTCCAACTCTCGATCCGTGAAACTCTGAAATGGAGTGGGATCAACGATCCAGATCAAACCTTGATCTGATGGCTCAGATCATTTCACGATTTTTCATATCGCGATTTCGATATTCCTATGGTATTGTTTCTTGTCTCTTCAAGTCGTGATTCACGAAACTCCGAAATGGAGTGGGATCAATGGTCCAGATCAAACCTTGATCTGACGGCTCATATTATTTCGCGATTTCGCATATCACGAGTTCGAGAGGTGAAAGGTTGGATCCTTTGACTTTCCAGACAGTGAAATGACGATCTTTTTCCATGTGTCCTATGGACCCAAGGGTCCAGATTTTGTCATGATTTCAACACTTCACAGGCCTTCTTCATGTCTGATCAATGGTCCACAATTCTTGGTGACTCGACAGTCCAGATCTCTTCGCGATTTCACATATCGCGATTTCGGGACTCCTGTTGTAAAGAACCTGGACATTTCCATTTCCCGATATCCAAAATCCCGATAGCCAAAACTCTGAAATGGAGTTTGACCAATACTTCGATCTTGGCATTTTTGTTGCACTGCTGGTCTTCCTAAACTTATCGACTCTGTGTGAGTTGTGCTGCTGGTCTTCCTGAAATTACTTATGTTCCTGTTTTTCCATCGATGCCATCAATGACAGGAATAATATGATCTTGACATAGGAATAATCTGATCTTTCCATCAATTACAAGAATACTCTGCATGTTAACCATGTTGACCATCATACTCTGCCTTTTGTCTGAAAACATGCCAACACATCTTGGTCCCTTTGTTTCCACAACATAGTCCATTGTATGCATTTTTCCTCATAGCTCCCCATGGGATAATATTGTTCCTTGATGTCATCTCGAAATGAATTCCAAGTGGGTGCAGCCAAGAACAGAGAGGGTTCCCCCTCACTCTGTTTCTTCTAGTAGGTTTCAAACCAGTCCTTGACATGGGGGGCAGATTTAAGGAGTGAAAAAATAATCCTTTATCGGTCAGAAAAGTCATGAACCGATAAATATCCTTTTAACAGATTCAACCATCTATCTACAACATCTACATCTATTTTTCCCTCAAATATGGGAATGTCAAAGTTTACTTGTACCTTAAAAGGAGTGGCGCCTCCAGAGTGGTTGTTGGATGTAGATGCGCTTCTAGTGGGTAGTCGTTGAAGGATCTCGAAAAATTTGTCCATGATCATGTTCCTTTGTTTCTCGAGGACCTCCTAAAGAAATAATTTGATAGGATATTATGCTCCCTCATCTTTCTTTTCTTCCTCCATGGGGGGTCGTGAGGGTTTAGGAGGTTGATCTTGCAACGGTTCAACCAGATCGAGCCTTAACTCCTTATACCCCAACCTTGTTGGGAACATGAAAAGAAGGATCAATAAAGAGCAAACATCTATGATACCACTGATATGGATTTATGTAGGAACATAATGAAATATATAAATACCCATAAACGCAGAGATGCAGTGGAAATAAAACTTCATTTCCTTAACAATAAATCACTGAAATATGATTACAAACAGAATGAAAATAAAATATCTAGGGCATTGGTAGCTTATCTCTGAGAAGAGATGTGGCGATTACTGGCCTCTGAAATCTAATTTACTATGAGGCTCGAAGTCCTATATCTTATTGAGAAACAATGGAAAACCCTAAACATCCAAAAACCTAACCCTAGGAGATGAAACACTAGAATATGGGACTCCTCGGGGTAAATTGGTACATCAATTTATTGGGGTCGTAACTTTGGCATACCATCTCCGTTTGACGCACATGATACATTGTTAGAAAGATCTATCCGAGGACTACACTGTTGACAATGAATATCAAGTTCAAAACAAACACTTATTCGTCAGAGAATTTGATGCCAAAAAACGTCGTTTAGTTCCTCAAAACGGATCTAGAAGTTCAGGACCCAAAAAACTGCTAAAAATAGTAAATTCTGCTACAATTAAGGAAACTAGAAAATTGAAAGAAACAATGGTGTGGGTCCAAGTGGAATAGGCGGGTGGCCACCAATATCCACCTTTATCATATTCACTGCGTGATCTGGCACAGTGTTGACAACAATGATTACACAACCATCAACCCATTCAAGTTGTTATTATCAGTCTTATAACTTTCACACCAATAATTAATTTTCTTTTTATACCAATTGTTTATAGATCATCCCTTGAACTTTGCAACAATAAATTAATTTTTTATATATAGTAATTTCTTATTCATCAGTCGTATATATAAGTTTTTAACTTTTCCACAATAGATTAAATTGCTTAAATGGTAATAGCTGCAATGAAAATGGATTAGTTTCTTATTTGCATTAGTATGAGATTAATTGATTAATTGCTTAAATGGTAATAGCTGCAATGAAAATGGATTAACTTCTTATTTGCATTAGTATGAGATTAATTGATTAATTTATTAAACGAAAATAGCTGCAATGAAAATTGATTAATTGCTTAAGTGATTTAGTATTAGATTAATTGATTGATTGCAATGGTAATAGTTCCCTAGTTTGCACTTAGTCATAATGGTTTAACAGAAAATGGTTATGGTTTATTTGGGTAACAGTTTAATGGCTTGCGCAAGATTATTGGTTGAAGGTTTAATAGTTTTTTTTAGCTATATGTTTTTTGTTAAACAGTGAATTGGATACCTTGTAACTTGTGCCCTAGTTGAATGGTAAATGACAGTTGGTCATGGTTGTTACACCACCTATCATTTCCTTGTAGGAAAACAAGAAACCCTTTGGTTAGTTGCACATTTTAAATTCAAATGATGTCACCTTGTGTCTTGTTGACTCATGATTGGGTGCTTGGGTATAGACTTCCTGTATTTTGACAGTTAATTGGGTCCCCTAGTGCACTAGATTTTTCTTTGGTTATTGGTCTAGATCCGTTATGTTGCACCTTGGTTACTGTCATGCCCATCGCTTGTGATGACATGATTCTTGATGAGGGGATCATTGCATGCCCTGATGGATATATGTGAATGTTAACATGTCCGAAGTCTTGTGCTTCCCTATGTGGGCATATGGTTTGGTGTAATTGATGTTGGTACTTGGTTCTGTAACACCTTCATGTGATTGATTTTTCTCGCCATAGAATTTTATAGTTACTGGTCGTTGAAGTCATTCTGTTGGGATTGTTGATGTTGTCCTTTAGCTTGTAGGTGTTGACTTGCTTGTGTCGGTCGGGTAGCCATTTTGTTTGTCTATGTGATTATCGCATGTTTCGTCCAATTGCACGATGTGCTAGTATGCAGGGTCGTTTTTGTCTATTGCTTGATTTGTGTGCATTGTGTTCATCGTCAAGTTGTGTTGATTAATTATTGTTTTTTTTTACTTTCCTTCAAAAAAATAAATCTGCACTTGCTTTGTGTCTTATGTAGTCGCAACGACTAGGGTCGTTACATACACACACATGTACGAGATAGCTACAAATGAGGTACATCATTTTTTTATTCCCTTATGGTCATGTGAATATGGTTCCTATGTATATAAAGTGCATTGATGACATGGAACTTGGAACCATATTTTATTCCTCATGCATTCATGAGAAGAAATAACTAACGAAATAGTCCCTTGGTAATAACATGAGAGTTACACATGATGTTGAAACTCTTAAATCCAAGGTTGATTAGTTATACAAGAACAAAATTTTGATGAATATAAATGATTATGTATATGCCAATAATTATTTAGCAAAACATGATCATATATGGATTGACATTTTTGCTTATATAATGGTAAAGTGTTGGATTTCACTTGCATGTGACTATTTGAATGGTGAAACTTGCTAGGAGGAGTGCTTGCATGATTGCGTGGCTTTATGCCTCAGCACATAAACTAATTAAATTGTCATCTGCTCAAATAAATATGAAATGGATTAAATGTGAAACTTGACATTAGATAGGGTGATTATGTATACCCAAAATACCAAGTTGACCTAGACTCCACCATTGCAAAGGCAGGGTATTCATGACAATGAACTGCACAACACTCATACATTTGGTGCAAGTGAGCCACATATGGTTTCACCTTATGTTAAAGGGTAACTTATATAATGTAGATTCCATTTTATAATGAGTCTATTTTTATTTCTGAAAAAAAAAAGGAACCACTCATACGTTTTCCAATCTAAAACTTGCTAATTTAAACCTTGTCAAGAGAATTTTTCCTGTAGTAACATATTGAATGAGGCTACTCATATTATTAGAAGAATTTATGATTTCAAATCCAACCTATTATTGAAATTTTCCACTAAAGGAATATAAAGGTCTATCTAAACATAGTTTTATTCAATGGCTAGATGATTTACCATCAGATAATGGATGGTTAAGTGATGCAAGAGAATCCTTGGTAGTTTAGTTATGCTGGATGGATATTACTTTCATTGTAGATATCCTAAATTAATATTACTCTCAATGTAGTTGGTTGTCTTTCATGTTTTTCTTATTTTGCAGTTGTGAGCTTGCATATAAATGCAATCTACCTCTGTGTTAATCGTCAACAATCTAGAATTAACGATCACGGTATTCATAGCCTTTTGGAGTATTAAACTCAATAATAACAAGGGAATGCTAGGAATGAATAGGCCATAGATATCAGATATTTAAAATCTTATTTTTTTATGTTTCCATAAGTGAATGCCTCTTTCCATGTTTTTTTGTGTACGAAACACAACACAATGCACCCATCTCTTAATTTATCACATGTATGCAAGTGGGAAAGAAAGCAATGGTTTCTTTCAGGGAGTGTGTTATCTTTGCAAAACAATTTTTTTGTTATTAATAGAAAGTAACCTAAATTTAAAATATGATACAAGGATTGAGACCAGAGTTAATAACTCACACAATCATGAGAAAAATGAGTTAATGAAAATCTATCAATAATTAAGTGACTCAATGACATGAGTAATTTTATTGGTTGACCTTGTGTCGAGGATTTAATTTCTTGAGGAGGGGAGGAATGGTGATACAACTAAATGAACAAGTTGAAACAAATAGAGCTACCTTGAACAATATCTCTTCGATGTGCATTAATGTTTATTTTCCATGCTATCTAGTGAGTTAATTATGATTGAGTTTCTTATCTAAAAATAATTATTGCAACAAATAATGTAGTGTCAATTGGATAAATTTATGACATTCATTATTTCCTATTTATTTTAAGTTGCATATAGAAAGAAGATACACCAATAAAGAAGATAATGGAATTATGTCATGGTCATGCACTGTTGAAGGCATGAGAACCAAGATGTATCACAAGTGTTTCCCTTGTGCTTGATATTATGGGCATATAGATTTGGCTATGGAAATTAAGAAGAGACCATCATGTATGAAGTATTATGCCAAATTAGCCTATGTAACTCAAGGAACTAAACAAGACACTCGCTATTGTAGGCATATAACTAGAGATAGGGGATCTAGATGATGGACCTATTGAAGGTTAACAATGTGTTCCAGTAAGGAAAATATCTGAAACATTAGCTTACTCATCCGTAAAAATGTCAAGCTTCTTGTTGAAAGAAGAGGAAATGATGATAAGGAAATAGTTGGTATCACATGTCACTCATAATGATTCTTTGTTGAGTTAGCTTAGGTTGATAAGCTTAAGTAGGTGGATGTTTTGATTATAAATGTTGTAGATATAAAAACTAGTATTCAATATATAGTTATGTAATATTTTTTTGATGAATCATGATATGAACACTCTTGATATTTGTTATGCATGTGATATGTGTTGAGATGATTCACTATATGTTATATGTAAGATTTTTCTGATGAGTCATGATATGGACACTCTTGATATTTTTCTCTGCGTGATAATGTTTTTGAGATGATTATTATATTCATGATGTTAACATATGA
>SNQJ01S0001488.1:22584-34933 GCA_010110895.2 Picea sitchensis | reverse complement strand
CCTGTGTGCTAGTAGACGGTGTACCAGTAGGCTATGTACCAGGATCCACAATGATCCATTGTTCTTTGTCTACAAGAAGGTCCTCCATCTTGAGCTTCCATAGCTCAAAGTTTTTACCATTGAACTTCTCTATCTTGATTCTAGATGAGCTCGTCATTCCTCTTTCTATACTTGAATCTCCACTGCACAAGCTCCCACTAAACCCAGGTTTATCACAGACCCAAGATAAACTTGATCTATCAAGACCGAGCCAAACCCTCAACAACAAAGACATCCCTATGAAGCCAAAAACGAGCTCTGATACCACATGTAAGTTTTAAACCTACGAAGTAAAGAAATGCATATAGATTCTTAAGCAAAACATAAATTAATCAATGGTTCATTCACATAGTACACAGAGATTTATACTGGAAACCATCAACTGGGGAAAACCTTTCTTATATTCATTATATAGAATTTCACCATTCACCATACAATATATACAATGTTTTTAGGTATTTCGTAGATACTAAAACCCTAATCCCATAATCTGAGATTAATTTAGAAAACTGTAAAAAATAGCAAAAACCGCCCAAAAAATATTTGGGGGTGCTACCCCGAATGCTACCCGTAACCAATGGGGGGCATACTTGTCCCCCCTTGGGACACCCCTAGGAAGTGCCTATCACACACGACACCAAAATCACTACTAGAGGGATTGTCAGATGCAGTTGTCATACCTAACGCGCCAACACACACACATGCAAAGAATATAACATATACCCAACAATATATAGAAGTCGACCATTTCCATATATGAGCATATACGGAAGCAGTCGAGTTCCGTATATGCACATATACAAAAATGGTTGGCTTCTGTATATGCACATATAAGGAAATGGTCATCATGAGTATATGCGCATATACATAAGTCGACCATTTCCGTATATGCCCATATACAAAAATGGTTGGCTTCCATATATGCTCATATATGGAAGCAATCGACTTTTGTATATGCGCATATACAGAAATGATCGGCTTACATATATCCGCATATATGGAAATGATTGTCTTTTGTATATGGGCATATACGAAAGCCAACCATTTCCATATATGCGCATATACAAAAGCGGTCAACTTCCGTATATGCGCATATACCGAAGCCGACCATTTTCATATATTTGCATATACAAAAGGTGATCGCTTCCATATATGCGCATATATGGAAGCGATCACCTTCCATATATGCAAATATACGAAAATGGTCGACTTCCGTCGCATATACAAAAATGGTCGACTTCCCTATATGCGCATATATGGAAGTAGTCAACTTTTGTATATATGTAGTATATGCACATATATGGAAGTTGACCACTTTTGTATATGCGCATATACGAAAGTGGTCAACTTTCATATATGTGTCGTATATTCACATATACAGAAGTTGACCACTTTCGTATATGCACATATGCAAAAGTTTACCACTTAAGTATAGGCACATATACAGAAGTTGACCACTTTTGTATATGTGCATATACGGAAATGGTCAGCTTCTGTATATGCACATATACGGAAATGGTCTGTTTCCATATATGTGCATATGTGAAAGAGGTCGACTTCCGTATATGCGGATTTACAGAAATGGTCGACTTCTATATCTGCATATACATAAATGATCGGTTTCCGTATATGTGCATATATGGAAGCTGACCACTTCCGTATATGCACATATATGGAAGTGGTCAGCTTCTGTATATGCACATATATGGAAGCCGACTATTTCCGTATATGCACATATATAGAAGCAAACCACTTCCGTATATGCGCATATACAAAAGCCGACCATTTCTATATATGTGTATATACGAAAGACGACCATTTTTGTATACAGAAACAATCATCTTCTATATATGCGCATATATGGAAGTGGTCAAATTTTGTATATGCGCATATAAGGAAGTTGACCACTTCCGTATATGCACATATACAGAGGATGATCACTTCTGTATATGCACATATATGAAAGCCGACCATTTTCGTATAAGGAAGTATACGAAAATGGTCGACTTTCGTATACGCACATATATGGAAGTTGACCACTTATGTATATGCACATATACAGAGGATGACCACTTTCATATATTCACATATACGGAAGTGGTCAACTTATGTATATGCACATATACGAAAGTTAACTTTTGTATATGTGCAGATACGTAAGTTAACTTTCATATATGTGCATATATGGAAGTGGTCATCTTTCCTATATGTGAATATACGGAAGTGGTTGACTTCCGTATATGTGCATATATGGAAGTAGTCGGATTTTGTATATGTGCATTTAGAAAATCCGACCGTTTTCGTATATACGCTTATACGGAAGTGGTTAATTTCCATATATGTGACGTATATGCACATATACGGAAGTTGACCACTTTTGTATATGCGCATATATGGAAGTTGACCATTTCGGTATATGTGCATATACGAAAATGGTCGACTTTTGTATATGTGCATATATGAAAGCCGACCACATTCATATATGCAAGTGGTCGGATTCTGTATATGCGCATATAGGGAACTGGTCGACTTTCGTATATGCACATATATGAAATTTGGTCACTTCTGTATATAAACATATATGGAATTGGTTGGCTTTTGTATATGCACATATATGGAAGTGGTCAGTTTTCGTATATGTGCATATACAAAAGTCCACCGTTTCCGTATATGCTCATATGTGGAAGTTGTCCACTTCTGTATATGTGCACATATGGAAGTGGTCAAGTTCCGTATATGCACATATACGAAATCCATATATGAAAGTATATGTGCATATACATAATCTTGTCACTTCCATATATGTGTATATACATAAGTGGTCAACTTCGGTATATGCGCATATATGTAAATGGGTCACTTTCGTATATGTGTTGTTATAGCGCAAGTTGTAGGTTGAGAAAAGCTCAACCCAACCATGGAACAGGTGCTACAACTGTGGGAATCCTACACCCAAAGTCACCTCGATGTAGGTCTCTCACTTCAAGGGTGACTAGGTCACTCTAGGGAGGTGACTGTCGATGATAAGATCTCGACGACAATGTGGAACAAAGGATCAGTGACAACAATGGTTGAGAGATTTCCAATGAGAGTCATAGGAGCATCATCAATAAAAAGCATTGGTAATTGTACCAATGATAGTGGATCAGCCCTTAAGTTGACACGTAAACCAAATCAATTAAGTCGGAGGTTGAGGATGAACGATAGATAATGACGCAATACAAGGCTATGAAAAAAAAAGGAAATTTCAGGAAGAGACATAAATTGGGTCTTTTTTATGTGGGTATTTGTGTCATTACGCCATTACCTTTTCAAAGATGGAATGAGAGAAGTGTCTATTCCCATCTTGTACTATGCTATTCCACAAAATACTCTAACGTTAGGAGCATGGATGTTATCGAATATCAAAGATATTAGACCAACATTGGTCAAACATTATGTTTCCCATTTCCATTATTTTTTATTTTTAATGCTATCGATTAACATATATCAAACACTTTTAATGTATTTTTACTAATTATATTGTTTTATATGTTAAATTCCTACATGATGTCAACATTTTTCTTTTCAATGGAAAAAATTGTGGGAGACCCTCCAAATACTTCCCCACATTTCGTGGATGGTAAACAGGGTAAATTGTCGACTTGATTACGGGCCTAAATCTGAGGGGAACAAGAGATTCAAACATGTGACCTCCTACACTGGGGATAACTTCACATCTAGCTCAGAACCACTTGAGGTAACCCTTGGAGCTTATACATGATGTCAACATTACATTGAATTATTCATTTATTTGTCACAATCTCCCTATAGAATGTATAACAACATAAATTGTACACTAAGAATATGAATAACATAAAGTCTTAAACCATTAACAAATAATAAACAAATTAACCCCTCTATAATTTTAGGAAGTGGTATAAATTAGAAAACACTCAAAACAGGGAAAGGGAACATCGTAGATAATTATGTGTGGATACGTTGCAAAATGAAAGTAGAGATTGTTTTAGATAGTGAGTTGTATGCCTACAACTTTCCTTCCTTTTGGTGGAATGTATCATCTACTAATGACTCAAGGTATATATGTTCCATGGACATAGCCTTCCCTCTATGATTCCTTTACTTGACATAAGCTTCACTTTAAACAATATGAAGTTAGTAGAAAACACTATTAAGTTACTTGGGTATCACTGGTTGTGCTTTATGTATTGATGCTCTACTTCTTTTGACTCTAGTTTCTCTTGCAACTAGAGGGAAATCATTCTATGCTTTCTTATGTTATCCTCATGAACATGAACCAAACATGTCTTAAGGTATATTGGTCATCTATTAAGTCTTTTGGAAACTATCTTGTATTCACTTCAAGTTTCCGAGGGAAATCATTCTATGCTTTCTTATGTTATCCTCATGAACATGAACCAAACATGTCTTAAGGTATATTGGTCATCTATTAAGTCTTTTGGAAACTATCTTGTGTTCAATTCAAGTTTCCTATTGGGTTGGAGGTTGTTGTCTCAAATGGAGTTGACTTCCTATCCCTTTCACTCAATGTTAATAGCTCTCAACATCTCCTTCTCCCTCTTCCCCATTATTCTTGCAATTGGTTTGGATAATTCATTTTTTAAGACTCTTTTTAAATTCTTATACACCCACCTTATAATTACAATCAATTCTACCATCTAATTCCAATCACTTTAAATGCGCACTTTTCAACCCTCTTCATAAAATCATTAAATTTAAAATTCTCATTCTAAAAGAGTTTAGAAATTATAACATTGTTTGCTATTTTCCCTCTAAAAAGTTTTAGAAATTTTGATATTTTAATATTCTTATTATTAGTCCCTGTCGAAGGCCTAGGGACTATGGTGATGAGTTAGTCGTTGACTAACTAATAGTTTCATCTTTGACTTTTAATTTTTCTGGTTTTCCAATGTTCAATCTAGGGAAATTTGGATAATACTTTTTATTAGAATTAAAATAAATAAATAAATAAAAATTATCGAATCCTATTGGACTTCAACTTTGAAGTCTTTTTGTCGTGGTGACAGTGTGCATTAATACTCACCACATCTTGCATTGATATGTCTCCATACTTATTTCTCTTTCTCAACCTCCTCAGCCCTTGTAATTGTCAGTATTTATCATCCCCTGTAATTGTCAGTATTAGCAACTGTAATTGTTAGTGGTAAGTGTTTTCTCTCTGATTAGTGTAACTACAAGGCTGTCTTATGCCACACAATTGTACAAATTCCATAGAACCGTGTACATATGTTCACCAGTGCACACTATAGTTCCATTATAGCAACCTTTTTTAATCCGAAAAGATCTTTTAAAGACTATGGTTGAGTTTTAAAACATGAGTTCATTAACCATTTAAGAAATTGATGAAAGAGGAATAATTAATGATGTAACATGACAACCATAAGAATATATACATATCTGAAAATAAGCACAAGAATCATCAAACCATAACAACAAAATTTGTTAACGGAGTTCGATAATATCGCCTACGTCTCCGGGCCTTTGTCTCAGTGGGTGAGGCTTTATTATTTCTCTTCAAAGATTCAAAAATACATCAGAAAAGTGTCCAATGGATTACAAACTGATCTAACTATGTTCTTCTAGATCTCAAGATCCCAACACAACTGATGGCACTGAAAATGGATGAACGAAGCTCCTAGAAATGGCCCGCAAAGTTGCTCTCCTCAATGGCTTCCCTGCATAAGAATGGCTTTGGATTTACAATTATTTAGAGTTTCTCCTCTTCTGAACCTTTCCAAGGCTGCCAAGAACCTCTGGTTTATATATGCTTGAAGTTCGCAACAAAATCCCAACTTCACGCCAAGATCTCGCCTCGAAAAGGGCTCCAGATCCTCCAATAATGACCAAAATCTCTCAAAACTAACTTAAACTCCATTAAAATAATAATATAAGGTTTAAAAAACCACTTTTGGGATAAAATAGGGTGCAACCCCCAAATTCTCGGGCTCCTGGTCATGTGCGCGCCCTCCATGTGGCCCTGGACTAGTGTTGGTGTCCTGGCCCCTTCGGTTCTGGGTTCTAATCATATGTGCTTGGCCATGTGGTTACATACTTATGCTCCACATGTCCAAACTGCTAGCTTGGACCATGGTCTTTCCCCCTAGCCACGCTCCTTGGTCGGCGGGCTAGCCCAACTGACCGGGCGCTAACCCCATTATGCACACACCATAGTCATATTGTGTGGTTATACGGAATACCGTAAACTAGGGCTAAAAGAGAAAATGGGGATAAACCCATACACATATTTGCACCAAAGGTTAAGGTGTGGGTCATATGTAATGCCCTAGATCGGGGTATGGGGCCTAGCCCTGACCCTTTACTCCACCGATGGAAAACCCAATTCAATTCAAATAAATGTTTTACATTATAGTTAACAAGTAACACTGTGAACGGGCTGGTAGTTCGGCCTTTCCAAGTCACTTCGCCCGGACAGGAGGTCACAGGTTCGACTCCCGTGGAGTCCATACAATTTTTCCATAACGACCAACAGAGGGGTTCCACATGGAATCCCATGACTGGGCCACATGGCACCATACCATTTTCCTAGATGAGGACATGTGTCAACCAATCATTCTCCCACTTGTATGCCAGCATGTATGCCCTGTCAACATGCCAACACATTGCCACATCATTATACAGTCGTACAACCTATGCAATCAGCTACCACGTTAGCACTGTATGGATTGTACGGACTGCACAGTCATCAAAATTTTGTCTTTTTGGAAAAATGAACAGAATGTGATATCTTTCACATACGACGTTCATTTGAGCCCGTTCAAGTTGCGTTGGGTTTGTACGATGAGGCCTATGCACACGTTGTTTTGAAGAGATTCTAATCACTTTGATTTTTAGGCCTTCTTGGACCCATTTTGGTTCCTGAATCCATTTTGGATCATTTTTCCATCTCCATCTTTAAGTAATAAATAGTTCCATAGAGTAACTAATAACGAAGTGCGCATAGTTTTTTTTCCCTCGTTGTAGGCTTTTGTTTATTTATAAACATGCAAGCCATGCCTTGGACATGATATTCCATGGATATACTTGATGTGAAAACTCATGCATAGTTCATAAATTCCAATAGGGTTGGTCCAACTTCACTAATCAACACAGTAAGTAGCTTTCATGGAGGGAAATTTTCCAAGCTCTCAAAGTGCAACAACAAATAATGATTTTCATTTTATAATTTCAAAGAATTTTGTTTCTCAAGCATAGCGACCTCTCTGGCCATGTGGGCAACTGCATGATGAATGGATCAACCATCCTAAGGCTCATAGATGTCAAATGGAACCCACCTTAATCTTTGATTTTTTTGTGGTTGATTGGAGGAAGACGGTATCATTTTGGGGTTGATTGAAGGAAGAAAATATATTTGTCTTTCTTTGTCTCCATAGATGGCATGATTAAGCACGCTAGAGAAAATGATCGATGTGGTGTGTCCAAACTCGATTTGGCAATGAATGGAGGTTTCATTCCACATGTTTAAAGAATATGTTCTATTATGGAATGTAACACATAATCTCCATATCCAACACACAATTTCGTCTAACATCGGAAAACATCGACCACTATGTGGCTTGCTTGTATCAACAAATTCCAATTTGAGAGACACTAATTTCTAGGAGAAGTATGAGACAACATGCTTAGCATCCCACGTAGATATGTCAAAATCTTGCCTCATAAGAAAGTCCATTGAGCCAAGATTATCATATATAATACAACTTTCTAAAAAGATGAATGGAAGATTATCGTGTATAGTGCTCCTTTCTAATAAATATGGATAGAGAGTATAAAGGATTAACACTGGATTCAAAGAACTCATGCAATACATGGTGGTGTATGTATGCATTTATGAATGACAACTTCCATATATGTTCATATATGGAAGCACGCATATACGGAAGATGCATCTATGAAAGGTGGCTTCCGTATATGAACATATATAGACGATGACTTTCGTAAATGCACATATACTGACAACGCATATATGGAAGCTGACCACTTCCATAATGGTGTCTTCTGTATATACACGCTTCCGTAAATGCGCATTTGTGGAAGTGGTCAGCGTATATGCGCATATATGGAAGCGTGCATATACAGAGGTCGACTTCCATAAATGTGCATTTACGGACGACAATTTATGTATATGTGCATATATGGAAGCACCAAATGAGAAAAGGAACTAGAGGCATTATGCACAATATATTTAAAGGAAGCTTTACCAAGAGAACCAAGACTAGGGGATGTTGACGGAGTTGCCGCCATGTTGAGTTTTCTTCCACCTGGAAGAGAGACACCACTCGAAGCAACCGTCGATGCTAGAAACATGGATGATTTTAGGTGCTAAATTTTGTTGATGGGCTAATTTTCCATGGTTTTCCCAAAAGAAGATTCGTTATTCTAAAAATAATTCACCCAAATTCTATAGGATACAATCATTTTACCTTAAAAATTGCCAAAATTTTATACATACTATATAAAATTCTTAAAAATTTGAATATTTTTACAAAATATCGCCAAAGATTTATAGTTGACATATGAAGGATTAGTAAGATTCGCCAAGGTTTCTACATTTTAAAACAGATTTCCATCCTTAAAATCATCCTTGGCTAGAAAATTGGTTGCCATGGATCTGGGCGAACTTGAGGAGGAGGGCGACACGAAAATTTTTGCCCCACCACATTCTAGGAAATTTGCATTAAACATTACACATGTAAAACAAGGGTTGTATCGAAGCTTAGTCCCTACCAAGTAAATTTGGAAATTGAGTGTACCTAGATGGAATCATTGAACTAGCTAGAGTGTCCCAACAATTGTCAATTTACTATAAAACCACTGTCAATTTGCTATAATTATTATTTGTCTTTATTAAAGAAAATATCAAAATCATTATTAAAAGGGAAAGTGTTATATATATATATATATATATCATTTTGTTTTTCATCTTTAACTATATTTTTAATAATTTATTTTCATCTAAAAAGGAATTCAAAATCACTATTAAAAAGAAATTACACATATGTCATCATACCTAATTATATGTATATCATTTTGTATTAATCTAGTACTCCACTTTGTATTAATGACGAGAAATCTTTAAAATATGGAAAATCATAAATGCAATAATAATCCAATAAATGGATAGTAATAATGAGAGAACACGTGGCATTTTTACATTTTTCTTAATTTTTGATATAAAAGGTACTAGGTACTTATAACCAAGTTTATTGAAATGCAATAATAATGAAATAAGTGGGATAGTAATAATGAGAGAACACATGATATTTTTATATTTTTTCTTAATTTTTGATATAAAAGGTACTTATAACCAAGTTTATTGATTATGTAGTTAATTTCAAATATTGAAATATGTGAAGGCAACAATAAGACTTGAAATATATTAACCAATTAGAAATGAGAAAAATAAATATTTTATTATATCAAAAAATATATATTTGTTTTCTTAAGTTAAACATTACACTTTACATGCAAATTTAAAATAGAAGGCAAATTAATGTCAAATCAATAGAAAACTCATTGCTATAGTCCCTTGGAAGGGACTAATAACTATTGAATTTATTAATATATATTATTATTCATAATTTTTCATTCAACTCGATACAATAAATGTGAAAGTACATTTAAGGAGAGAACTAAAACAATCATAACCCTTATTGTTTTTATAGTATTTTTTGTGTAGAATTTACAAAAAGAACATGATGTAGGATTAAAATTATTTTCTACCCCAAAATGCAATTTTTTATAAATGTTTTTTCAATTTCATACAAATGAATTAGTGTTATGATTTATTCACATATTTCTGAGAATTTTGTGAGACTCTGCCAAGAGGGCATTGAGCAAGTGCATTGGATGCATTGAGGAGAACTCTATTTTGAGTTCAGTGAGAAGACAGAGTCACTGAGGATTCTGGAGAACTTTTCCAGGAAGGGCATCGAGTTGGTGCAAGTGTGCACAGAAGGAACTCTTTCGATTTTTGAGATAGGAGAAGTGTCATAGGAAGACACTCACAGGGTCATTGAACACCCTGTAGGCTCGGCAAAGCGTGCTTGAGAAAGAAGTTGCCACAGGGCACCAATCTCCATTTGAAGGAGAAGGCAAGGGTTGAATCCCTTAAAGGTTCAAGTTCTGAAGCTTAGGAAGGATAGTATTGTTGTGCATAGAGTAACAACAAAGAGGAGCAGGAGGTCAAGAAACCCTTCGAGGTTTCACAGTCGACAAAGCTCAGGAGGGACAATGTTCCTAGAACACATGCGAGATTCAAGCGAATTGAGCTCGCAAGCGAAGCGAAGTCGAGGCCTTTGAAACTTCAAAAAATATTCCAAGGGGAAGGGATAAGTTCTAAAGCTCAGAAGGGAGCATAACTGTCATCAGATTAGCTAGAGAGGAAGAGATCTGGGTCGTCAGATCTAGTGCAAAGAGACGATAGTCATCGGATCCAGAGGAAGGTGCACAGAGTTTAACCTCTGGGAGGTAGCAAACGAGAGGAGCCTTATGGCTGGTGGAGACACTTCGTGGAGGAAGTGCCGAAGTTGCGAGAGTTGTTGGATCTTTCAAAGCGGAGAGGGGTTTAAGGCCGAGTATCTTCCGATACTCTGAAGCTCATGAAGGATAGCGACTGTCAGATCCGGGTCAACGATAGTCGTTGATCTCATTCAAGAAATCACAAATTCATGGATCGTGAACTTGGAGCGCAGGACAAATTCTTGGTCACTCCAAGTCCCGAATTGCGAAAGAGATTAACAAGTGTAGAATCAGACGATGGAACGCTTCCAGGAAGAAGTGTCGAAAACCCGTGAGCCATTGGATCCAGCTAACTGGGAGGAGGATAACGCTTAGAGTCATTTAGTACTCATAGTCTCAGGGGAGGTATTGAACCGTCAATCTCAGGGAAGATCAAACCGTTGATTCCTTTCATCGGGAAATTGGAAAATCAGAAGAAAAGAAAGGGAAATTGTCTTTCGAAACCCCAAAATGTGAATTGTCGATTCGCGAGGAATTGACTGGGATCATCGAACATGGAAAGTTGTGGACCTTTGATCTGAGGCAACTGGGGTTCGGGAGTTCGTATCTCAAGAGAAAGGAGGAGAGTTAGTCCTCGAAGTTCGCGAAGGGTAAAGTCCCATAGCGCTCAGAAGTTGGGCCCCAGGTCATAGCTAGAGGTCACACCGGTGGAAGTTAAAGGAAGAGTTAGCACATGCTAGACTCTTTTTTCGGATTTTGAGGATAGAGAAAGAGTCGAGGGTGACTCATATCAAAACACCCGGTACGCAAAATTCTGAAACACTTTTTGGATAGGCGCATGGTCATAGCCGGTGGCCATGTGGGAGAAACTTGTGCCGCCGCTAGTTCTCGCGGGTGAGTTTTTGCGTGAGGCCTGTGGAATTGTTTTGTGGAGGTTCTAGTAAGGACCCAAAGAGTTGCTCCAGCTCCGAGAGTTGAGGACCCATTGAATGGGAGGTCAGCAGACCCCATTGAGGTGGGGAAAAGTTGCGTCGAACATGCTCAGGGAAGGAATAACTATGCACAGTTATTACAGTGGAGAGCAAAAGAAGATTCAGGAATCCTGGAAGAATTGAATACTTCTGGGATCCGTAAGAAAAAGTGTTATAGGGAGAAAGAAGTTGCTGCAATTTGTGGCAGCAAGTGTGTTTTGGCTCGTTGGGTCAGCTAGACGAAAGAATTCTTACATGTGGCAGGTGTTGTTGGTAATTTTGTTGCCTCATGAAGGAAGCAACAAAGAGATGAAGAGTTGGTTATAAGTCTGATAAAAGAAGCTTGAAAGCTTCTACTGCTATCAGATATTCAGGTAGTATAATTTTTAATGGAAATCATGTAGGTATGAGTTTTTATCACTATTTTTGCATAACTATTGAAAGGAAATTATGGTAAGAATTTCCTTAGCCAGAGCTATGTGATTAAATCACATGATTATATTATTTGAATGCATACCACCGGATGTGATAAAGGCTATAGACATGTGTTAATTCAAATCTTTTTAGCTTATGAATGCACACATTGACATAGTAGAATGTCATGTTAATTTGGTTATGGGGTAATAACCAAAGAATTAAAAGATAAGAACTTGTTAAAAGCCAGGTAGTCACAGGAATGGAGACTACATATAATTTTATGTTCAGAAAATTGAAATAATGAACTTACTGTTGTTAACTGTGGACATGCATATGCATAGAATGACGAGTCATTCTATTGGTCAAGTTGTTTGGTAATTGTGATTGAATTGCCAGGTGCA